>SAYR01054744.1:41713-63433 GCA_004382745.1 Argopecten irradians irradians | reverse complement strand
AAATATGCCATTTTAAACATTCGAAAAAGATATGAAAACGGTTTTTTTTTTTTTTGAAAAACATGATGTAACATGTTTTAATGATAAATAATCGCTATTTTGGCGAACAATTTGGGCTGTATTAGGATTTAGAGTTTTTATCGCCTTTAATGATCAATACTATTTATTTTTATTAGTACTAGTGTTGTCGACTTTTAACAGGTTAATCGATAAACAGTCGAAGTTGCTAACCGGTTAACCGATTACTCAGTCGGAAGTCTGCTACCGGTAACCGATATCAGTGAAGCTGTAACGCGTTAACCGATTAATCAGTCGGAAGTCTGCTAACCGGTTAACCGATTAATCAGTCGAAGTCTGCTAACGGTTAACCGATTAATCAGTCGGAAGTCTGCTAACCGGTTAACGATTATCCAGTCGAAGTCTGCTTACCGGTTAACCGATAAACCAATCGGAAGTATGGTACCGGTTAACCTATTACTCAGCCGGAAGTCTGCTAACCGGTTACCGATAAACCAATCGGAAGTCTGCTAACCGGTTTACCGATAATTATAAACCAGTCGGAAGTCTGCTAACCGGTTAACCGATTACTTAGCCGGAAGTCTGCTAACCGGTTACAAAAATTCGTAAACGAAAACACAGACTTGTATATACACATTTTTTCAACGGGGTAGATTCGTACTTTGAACAAATAGCGTTATTGTCTGAGAAATATCATCTTTGATATTTGTTGTCTTATTTGCTAAAGATGCGACATATTGCATACTTTTAAAGAACCTGCACCAGGGAAAGTTTACATTCCATCAAATAACTATTTGCTAGTATTTATTACAAAATTAATTAATAAACAGACTCTACTTAATCGTTGAAAATCAACAGCGTGTACAATTAAATGTAATGTAGTATAAAAAGTCTACTCTATAACGGTAGTACTTCTATACCCATAGGTATAACAGCTGTGTTGTGACACATTGTCATTTACCTGTGTAGACACCCCTCGACTGACAGCCAGGTATGGATTTTACAGGTAAGATATTTTTAGCTCATTTCTCGGTATAGGTCACCCCGGGACTACTAAGAATCGTAACCGATATATCGAAAATGTTAAGGCGCCGACATGTTTGTAGGAGACGTATGGACTGTAACAATAATAGTTAACATTCTCTTTTCCTGATCGACAACAGTAATGGCGGCACAGACACCAGTGCCGGGATGTACCCGCCATCCTGGTAAGGGGTTTGTTTATGTCTGCAAGACGTGTAACAATGAACTGATTTGTATGGATTGTGTCCTGGATCGTCATAATAAACACGAACTTGGCAGTCTAACGGAGTATGTGTCGAAACAGACACTTTTGATTCAGCAATACGAGGAACAACTGACACAAACTGACATTCCGAAGTTAGAGCGTGATCTTAAAGAAAATGAGAAAAAATTCAAGGAAAACAGCAAAGAGATTGGGGAGACAATTCATCACATCAAACGTCAGGGGGAACAGATGAAAAAAGACATCGACAAATTCACTGACAGGTTAGTAAAACTCTGTACAGATTTGGAGAAGTTGAATTTGGATATTAAAGAGAACAACAAAACTGTACTGACAAAATATCTGAGGGAGAAAATAAGGCCACAGCTGGACAGATGTAAGGGTGCAAGAACTTCCGGTACCACAGATGGCGTCATAGCAGTAGCGGAAGAAATCAGGAATCGTGGACCAGATACACCGCCAACCATAACAGCATTTAAGTCTGTTGTCTTCAAACCTGGGATTATATCTAACGCCGTCCTTGACCGTAAGTTAGGTACGGTGTTAGTTGACGGAAAAAACCAGTCGTTCCGTCCTGTCCCACCATGTAAAATTATATCAAGTTTCCGAACATCATTCCCTTACACTCACGTCCGTACATGTCGTACAGGTGACGAGGCTTGGTTATCTTACTACAAGGATGAACAGATATACAGAGTGAATCAGCAGGGGAACATAAAGAAGAAGATCGAATGTAAGGTCAAGGTCGAATCAATCGCCGTCTCACCGACCACAGGGAGGGTGTGGTTCTGTGTAGAGGAAGACAAAAGTATCCGAGAGATAACGTCTGATGGTGGTATAGTGATAAGGTTTAATGTGGAGTCAGTCCCAAGGTCGTTATGTATCACACAGGAGGACATGGTGGTGGTGGGATTATATCGGGGTGGAATAGTCCTGTATACTTCAGACGGGAGGAAGGTGGTAGACGAAGAGGGACATGGATGTAGACAGGAGGTAGTGGATCCCTGGAGCATGGCCTACTGTACCACCACCGGGGATGTAGCGGCGTCTGACACTGACGGTGTATCGTCTGATGACTACATGGCTGGTAAGGTACCAGGAAAACAACCCCGGCTCATTGTGATGGATAAACATCTGAAACTTAAGTTCCAATGTCGGTACATTGATGGTATCGGATCACAAACAGGTGGGAGTCAGCAGTCCAAGTTCTACCCCGAAGATGTTTGTTTTGACCGTGATGGTGATGTCCTTGTAGCGGAAGGAGTGACCAGGTCAGTGTTACTGATAGACGGTAACACTGGCCACTACCTCAGGACAGTATACATGTCAGATGGAGAGGCACCTGACAGCATCAGTCTACACAGGTATGATTATGCTCTGGATCAGCAAACATAACAGAGAAATGAAAGTCGTCAAGTACCTGAAATAGTCAAGAGTATTCTTTGTAACAATGATATATCCCATGCCTGAACGTACGGATTACAACACAGAACGTGAACATTCGTGCATTAGACCGACCTATCAACCTAGTAATCATAACAATTTAACATCATTTATTTCTCGTTGTTAAATGAAGTGCAAAATATTCGAGAAATTAATCTCTAGTGATCAGATTTATTGTGTGAATAAATTAATTTTAGTGATAATGATTTTAATATGTGTATTTACTGCTGAAAGGACAATTATTCTAGTTTTCTATTTCAGTTTGTAAGTATTTAACCTTAATTAATTGTTGATATTGACGAATGTTGTATTTTCATTTGTAATATCTCTACGCGCTAAGAATTACATTGTGCACTTATGATAACTTCATATTTATTCATCATAATAATTTTTAATAATACAAAGAAATTAAATCAATCATTTTTTCCTTATAGGAATTACTTTTATTACCTGCTATATTACCAAACATTAATTAATGAACTATCTAAGTCATTGTTACATTGCATTTGTCATATAAACTGTATATTTCCAAGTTAAAATGTCTATATACTCTTCGACTTACTGCAAATGTGGAAATTTAAGCGAGGGAGGAATTTACGGTAAAAAGGCGAATGGTTTTTTTTTCAGTGCGAAATCGTTTCCTGTGCGTAATATTTGGTAAATATTTTTAGAACTGTTTATGTTGCATTATGTTTGAACATGTGTATTAATAGCAAAAATGAATAATAGGAACGAAATGTTGTATTCGCGAAATTAAACACTCGCGAATTATGTTCACGTTGACAAGTACAACATGGTTTTATATTATGATAGAGGAATTTTATAGATATATTACTGTAAATCACCTTTCTTTCCGGTTACTAAACTTTGCGATTTCTTTTTGAAAACAATTTTGGGAAAATTAAATTTCGCGGATTTAAAAGTAACATGAAATATTGATCAATAATAGGTGATATTTTTATCAGTGTACCATCCCAGAAATAACGCTTCGCGAATTTACTGTGATCTCGAAATTCGCGAAATAAATCGTACGCGTAAAGAAAGTTAGTTTACATTATGCCACCATTTATCAGATTTGGGTGAATATCGTATTCATTTTAGTGAACTCGTTTTTAATAAATCAGATGATACCAAGTTATAGGGTGAAGATAGTTTTATGTATTAATTCATATTAATTCATCACCGTTTGTCATTATTCGAGGCATATTATATATATATTTCTAATAAATTAAAAACAAAACATTGTGGTGTTTGTTTTATATTAGCAATGACACTTAACAAAAAAAGAAGAATACATTTGGAAAATATTGCTCAAGTGAAAAATGACATACGGGATATGTTGATATATTATGTGAGGCGTCTCATACTTTAGAAACTTGTGTTCACTTTTAGGAATCCAATAACAAAATTAACACTGTGGGGGACTGTATGACTTTTTTTCGGGAGTTGGTATCGATTCTCTTTAAAGGTGATTTTACAGGCACTGCTCTTGTCACTTTTTCTCCTGAAATGACCCAAAAATTCCCTCAGTCGCTCGCACAGGGACCTGGCACGAAAATTTTTAACCAACAGTATACATATATGTTCCGGAACAGTATTCCGTATTCCGTTTTTGTGTTTTAGTCACTACCGTGTGGTAGTTATCGCCCTTTAAGTGAACTCTCGCCAGCCGCATGCTAATGATGGAACAATTTGTTGTTTTATGGAGATTTATCTGAACTTAATGTGATCTGACTACCGACAGGTTGATACAGGTAGCGATAACAAAGCTTCGTGTCGGATTTGATACATGTGGCACCAGGTGTGTCTAAATTTATGAACGTGTTGTTGTCGGATCTGCGTAGGACTTTTCAACCAGCGTTCGCATTCATTTTAAAGTTTTGTATTTAACTTTTTCAGTGAACGTATGACATGTTGATGTGTGGTGCAGTCATCTAATGAGTGAATATATCCATCAGTACAGGTGCACTCTGACGTAAGCCTTTGTTAATATGCTTCAGTTTATTGTATGACAATCCGTTATATTTACAGTTTGTAGTACTATGTACAGAGATATTATTGATTGATCGATACGTTGAATGTAAGTTGTGTAGGTTCGCATTTATCATTTACATAGTATCTACTAACGTCATTGTACCCAAATTGATACCAATACACGTCGATTTCTCTTATATGACTATCTCATTGTAAAACTGAATGAAATCTGAACCAATCATATAGGCCAGTAAAAACTTAAAGTTTGATTGATGACTGCAGAGAGAGAGTGACGCCACAGAGTCAACCGCAGTGTACCGTTATACGGCTCTCTTAATGTGCATCAAAGGACTGAATTATCTGTTATGTTCTGTTGCCCCCAGTTTTACTATGAGATAGTCCAGGGGTATAGAGACCATAAGTGATTGGAACCCCTGGAGTATCGAGGATGAAAGATGTGTTCCCACACAAATGAATCATAACAGTACTTAACCTAAAATGTTCAGCTATAAATAAATTAATTAATGTGAAAAACCCATAAAACTAACTGCATTGGACATGTCACAATGAAAAGAGAAGATGCCAAAGGGAGACAACTCATGTAGGGTTTGTACAAATACTACACAAGCCGATGAAAAAAAATCCCAGACGTGAAGCAGCTGGTGTTATTTGTTAACCTTTTTTTTTACATGATTACATAGTTCCTAATATTTAAGTTTGGAAATTCCAAAAAGTGAAACCTACCTACATACATGCAAGATTGTTGGTTGGGTTCACCAAACCAAGATATATTTAAGGTTGCATTATCGTATATAGGTCTATTGTACAAGTAAATAATTACAGTAAAATACTTGTTATGGGAATTGGCAATCAGTGACTTTTGAAACCTTTATTTACAACTAAGAGATATTTTTTCACTTTAAAATATGCGTTAGGTTCACAGTTTCATGGAGCATTAAGGTGGTCTTAAATTTGAATTCAACTTTTTGAATTATTTTTAATTACAATGACTACAGATCAGTTGATAATAATATTTCATTGCTTTTAATGTTATTTTTTTCATTGAAGCATTTACTATCAGTATGGAAGGGAAGAGGATAAGGTTCGAAGACGTAGGCCATCCTTCGACATTTTTGAACATCGAATATGATGGCACACCATTTATTGTTCTGGACAGTGAGGTGTATGAATGCCAGCATGGGCCAAATCATCAAGTTGGAAGAATTTCGTTTGTTGTACATGTACACGAAGTCACCAATTTTTGCTATTTTGTCCAGTCTATCATTGTCCACCATGCATCATGTGTAGATTTTTTCTTTAAATTGCTAGTAGCTGAAAGTTCTCCATTGATTTGAAATAGATATGGTCAAAAACATCCTTTTGGTAAGATCAAGAGATTTTGGTGACATTGTCCCTGACAGAGACTGGATGGGGAGAGCCAATGTAATAGAGGAAAATGAATTTAAAATTTGTTTTTTTGTATTTTAACTAAAATTGGAGGCAAACATCCTTGGAGGGAGATTAACATATTCTGTATGAATAGTTATAACTGTGACCCACTTCGGATGTTTTTAAACCCTATGTGACTACTTGTCATAAAGTTTTTAATGCATTTTAACCACTTCAGTTAATTAACACAGATGTTTAGAAAATTGGCTTAAGGTTTTGTATAATTGTTGACTCCAACCCCTTGGGGCAAGATGAACTGGAGCATTAGGCTGTATAGAGTAAGATTCCTTTTACAATCTGTTAAGATTGATTTTTAGCCAAATATAATTTGAAACATCCTTTGGGGAGGGTGGGTTAGCTGTTATCAAATTTCTATATATAGTGATTCTGAACCCCCATGGGGCAGGAGGGATGGGACTCAATGTGGGAAAAGAGGTTGTATTTTTCATTGAATTGCAACAAAACCAGCTATAAAATATGATTTACACAATATTACAAGGTACAATGTCACCAGTAATATACTAGTGTTCACACAGATAGAAGGGAACCATTAGTACACTATAATGTTCACACATTGATGTTCACAAAATATTTTAAAGAAATCATTAATATACTTAGACTCACAGTAGTGTAAAGAAAACAGTAGTACATTACTCAATTTGTTACTGTTTTTCATCCAATTACATCATAAATTGTCAAATTTCAGGATAGTAATCTGTACATAATTATTGTTACTGAATAGTAATTTTTATTTTCTTAAAGTTTTTAAAAACTTTAATAGCTTGTTTGTGCCATTATGATAATTGAAGGCAATTCAAAGCAGTAATTCTTAGTTTTTATGTACAGACTTGCTCTACCCAGAGTCCATAGACTTGTATTATGATGTTATACATGTACATGTACACGCATATATATATATATATATATATATATATATATACAGGGCAGGGCAAAAGCTGATTGAATATGTTACGAAGAGGTGAAATAAAGTTAACGTTACAAATATTTTTTCATTGTCAGAAAAAGGATTTGCAAAGCACTAAACGGACCACAAGAAAGCTGAATTGTCCAGCTGTCATTAGGATCCGACGAATTATTCAATTTCCTGAGTATAAGGTAGGATTAAGAAGGTGCACCAACTGGTTTTGACCTCATATTTGCTCCCACTGAAGATGGTAGTTTCATGAAAAGGGAGACAAATAGCAACATTTTGGGGCAGACGCTTTTATTATGGCAGATGCCTCAAGCACTTGAAACATTTGAATGACTGTCGTATAATTTGTGACATTTTGCTGAAGAAGTAGGCTTTGAATTCATGAATAAATTATTTTATTAGTTTTAAAACTAACCTCATGAATACCGTTATAAACAATACAGTACTATTTTATATTGAAAGAAATGGAAAGAACATCGTTATGAAATTCAAGATAAAATAAATTGACATTTAGGTTATATTCTAACAGGAAAACAAGGGAGATAACTCTGTTTTGATGATAACTCATCACTGACAAATGAAGGTTTGAAGTTTTTAAAAATGCTCTATCTTGGAAAAATGTAGTTTAATTTTCTTGAAAATATACATAATAGAAGCAAATATGCCTATTTTCATTTCATTATATAATTTTTCTTTAGCAGTTTAATTTCATACTTTTGATATATTTTCATTTCTGGGCACAGTTTTTGGTAATTTACTGGCATAGTTCACCACATGTACATGTACATCTGTCAAACAATACATATGTCATAGAATATTGTGATGGAAATTTTTATTTATGGGCTGATTTTACTCTTTATTAAAAATGAAAAATTAAATAAAACAGTTTACAAAAAAATGCAGGTGTAATTTATTACAAAATTTGACAGAAGATGCATATTATAACAACATTATTACTTGATAAAAGAAATATAAAATAACATTGAACAACGGGGAAATTTTGGGGTATGTGAGACTACCACCTTTAGTTATCTCCCTTAATTCTGCATTTTGTTTCAAATAATGATTGCATTTTCAGTTTTAATCTAAAACAGATGAATCACTGACAACCAGGTAGCTCAACGGTAGAGCATCCAGTAAAAGTTTGGGTGATCTGGGTTCGAATCCCGGTCTGGTTATGCATTTATCTGTTTTTCATTTTTTTTATACAATAAATCAGAATTTAATGAAGAATTTAATCAAGAAGGAAATGAACATGGCAAAAAGCTCACCTGTTTGTATATATCTGGTGCCCGTCCAGAACTTCTATCTTTTTCTGAATTACTTAGTTGAATATGAATGAATTTGGCATGGAATAGTATATATGATTGCTTGTAAACTATTAATTGGATGGATCAAATAAGTCATGAAGATTCTCTTCTACCAAAGGACTGAAGAGTACCTGGCCCGATACCAAACGGTGTCGGTTTATTCCAGGTTTTCGAGTACTACTGCGCTCTGGCCCTAAACCAGACATCTATCTGTCATTATGTCTGGTGTTAGGGCCAGAGTATCTCGGGCTAGGGTATTGCATGATAATGTATAAAAAAAGCTAGATGCTCACTCCAACGTGTTATTCATAATAGCATTTAAATGCATATTTTGTATTTTTAGCCCACCATCATCGGATGGTGGGCTATTCAAATCGCCTTTCGTCCGTAGTCCGTCGTCCGTCCGTCCTTCCGTCCGTCCTTCCGTCCGTTAACAATTCTTGTTACCGCTATTTCTCAGAAAGTACTGAAGGGATCTTTCTCAAATTTCATAGGTAGGTTCCCCTAGGACCCTAGTTGTGCATATTGCATTTTGGGACCGATCGGTCAACAAGATGGCCGACAGGCGGCAATCTTGGATTTTGATAGTTAAAGTTTGTTACCGCTATTTCTCAAAAAGTGGAAAAGGGATCGTTCTCAAATTTCATATACAGGTTCCCCTAGGACCTTAGTTGTGCATACTGCATTTTGGGACCGATCGATCAACAAGATGGCCGACAGGCGGCCATCTTGGATTTTGATACTTAAAGTTTGTTATCGCTATTTCTTAGAAAGCACTATAGCGATCTGTCTCAAATTGTAGTTTGTTTGAAAAAGTTTGAAAAGCAGGGAAAAGATCCCTCTTTCCATTGTCAGACATAGATCATTCTTTGGTGGGCGCCAAGATCCCTCTGGGATCTCTTGTTAATACAACGCGGCTAGCGTTTGTATTAATGCTATCCGGTTTACCATAATGTGTAGAACTGAGTAGGACTTGCCCCACAATGACATCTAGTGGTGACCTCTTAAACCATTTCATTCATAAACTTTCATTCAAAAAATCCCTATTTATTGAACAATATTCCTTTTGACCAATCAAAATGTTGCATTCCCTTAACTGCAGTATGCTGTCATGGGAAGCTTGCCTTATGATTGGTGGAATTCACACAGCCTCTGTAGAATATACACACACATACTCCCTAATTGTGTCTACATGTGTATACATGTACGTGTACATACAATCTACATCTGGTTGTGACTCCTCTGTCCAACTCACATAAACTGTTAATGATAATACAAATTGGAATTACTATATAAGACTTATAGACCTCTGCAGAGTTAAAAAGTAAACAGTTCAGAGCTACTTTCTGTGTACATTATAATAATTCTTTAAAATGATTATTTGATAATTATTTGATAAGGCTGCTCTCATGTGTGCATGGTTTTACCTACATCATAAGTGTGCAATACAAGTCAAGAGTGTTGGACAAAAATTCTTTTTTTAATGAATATAAGACTTAAATGCTTTCTTTACTTTGAAATTGTTTATTTTATGTAGGGATTTTTAATTAAAAAGAATGTCAAACAATATTCCTTCAGACCAATCAAAATGTGACATTCCCATTACTGCATTTGTGTGTATGCAGTCATGGGAAGCCTGCTTTCTGATTGGTGGAATTCACACAGCCTCTATGTAGAATATACACACACCTACTCTACATGTGTACATGTACACACTACTCTGTCCAATTACTTAAAGGATTTGTGCAGTCAAAAATGATAATTTCAGTTTATGCTGGAAATGGCTTTATTAGACCGTGTAGAAACCTCTCCGTGCCGCGCGCGACCGGAATAACCTGTACACCGCCGATATCGAGGTCAAATTTTCTGACCACCCGATTATGCATATTTTCTAGCCCTAAACCGTGTGACGTCACAATAGTCTGTGGCTTATAGCTGTACTATAACTGATGTGCTATCACTTACATCGACGGTCACAGGAAAAGCCGATCAACGATTTTTTTATGATTACTTTTGAGTGAAGTTAATCGTACAATAACTTTGTCTCGAATATAAATAACTAAAAGAGTGAAATTTGATGTTTCAAATACTCTAATTTATCTTCGTGTAATTATGAAAGAAAATCCACACAGAAATAAAAGTTTCAGATTTTTTGTCGAGGAGTTCAGCAACAAATACGCTTTAATTAGATAATATTTTCCTGTAGTCTGTATCTTTGATACATTGTGAATTGCAAAGTTTGTGACTGTAAAATGAAATTTTACGTAACAATTTAAGAAATCCTTGATTAAAGCATCAAGGATATGATGCTTGACATACGTACACACCGATGATTGATCATTACAAACATTGTGTTGTGTGTTGCTAACCGAATATATTACTATACTGTAAAACGTTTCAACATGTGGTAGAAAGAATTTACTTTTGATATTATAAAAGATCTAAATATTGAGATATTAAGCAAAACAAACTATTTTTTCAGACCCTGAGGTCGCTTTCAATTTTTAATCGATATACGAGTATAGATACACCGATATTATAGATATATAATTAGCCATGCCTTTGGTTTGATGGTTATGTAATACCTTGACCAGGATGTTGTTTACCTGTACACAACGCCATTCATCGAACTCCCCTGTAATTACCTGGCCGCGGGCAATTTGCTATTCGGTGGACTGTATCGGGTATTTGCTATTGTCTTACTGTCAATCAGGTTAGGACATCCGTTAATTGGATTGTGATTTGAATTATTAAAACCCCGTACATCTATGCTCTAGGTTTTTTATTGTCACCTCCATTTTTAAAATGAAGATGTAAAAGCAAATGGAAATAAAATATACCTTATCATACCTAGGAATATATATTACATACACATATATATATGTCGTACACAGGTAAAACAAAAATGGAAGGTGACTTATTCAGAAACAAAAATGGTTCTAAGAACTATTTCAACTAAAGGTTTAACCTTAAAAATTATTCCAGTCTAGTACTGTAATTACGGAATCGTGGCATATAGCAATCTTCCGTAATTTCTAAGGTATTAGTAAAAATTCTAAGCAGGTATTTTCACCGTTTCGAATCTTAATGTACATGTATAGTCATACAAGAAGGGTTACAACATTATCACACTAAATATACTTATTTAAATATCACTTAGTATATTTTTAAAAAGGTACAAGATATTATATCTATTTTTAAAGCCTGTATACAAGTAATTTCAATTTTCATTTGAACACTGTATGTGGTTATTTTTTGGATTATACGATAAATGTTCAGATATCATACTATTAAATCTCGGTATGATATACAAACCGGTCGACAATGAATATACTATTTTAAGGATTTAGTATAATTTTGAAATAATGAATTTATATCTACACTTAAACTGTAATATAGGAACATATATCAGAAATACCATTGATGTATTTCTGCTTTTTAGTAAGCGTTATGGATAAAGTTTCAAAGGCAACAATATAGATATACATATTATTTTCGGTATAAGTTCGGTACTGTAACTCCAATATCACATAACTGACAACCGTCCACATTTTATTTTTACTCAAAACTGTGCCGTGTTTACATCGTTATAGCAGAAATAAAAGCACGGATTCTAGATATATTCATGCTAAATTTTGGGATTTTACTTGTAGAAAGATAGTGTTATATTATACTGTTTTTTTATTACACTGAAATTTACATCATATGCTATCTAAATCTCAGTCCAGACTGATCCGAACAGTCATTTTGATATCGCTATCAAATTGGACTGATGATCTAATCTAAAGTTAGATATGCATATGTATGCTTGTTTGAATTTTTGAAGTGGTGTAAATGGAATGTTTTGAAACTGAAAATATCTACATCATAAAGCTAGAATAACCATTTACTCGAAAACTCAAATTGTAGATGTAACGTATACATATATATGCTGTATACATGTATAGTACTAGGCTTACCTTGTGTAGCCGCGGACTACTCTGACATCACAAGACCACGTGACCACCTAGCTCATTATCTCTGAACCGTAGTCGACACTACCCGTAAATCACGACCAAAACCAACCGATAGCGCTAAAAGCTAGGCGATACGTTGGGTGGGACTTAATTTTTCATTCATCCAAAGCAATATCCTGACGTTTTATCAAAAAAAAATTTTGGCTGCACAAATCCTTTAAGGCTTACAGCTCTTAGAGTTAAGAATAAACTTATCTGAGTTTCTTTCTGTGTACATTATAGTTATGTTTTAAAATGATTATTGATAAGGCTGCCCTCATGTGTGCATGGTTTCACTAGATACATTACTGTGCAACACAAGAGTCAAGATTGTAGGACAAAAACTCATTTTTAATGAATATAAGACTTAAATGCTTTCTTAATTTTGAAATTGTTTAATTTATGTAGGAATTTTAATTAAGAAGAATGTCAAACAAACAATATACATTAGTTGAATATTCTTGAAATAATTGATATCAAAGTCGGTCACCCGACCACCAGACATTAGACTGCTGATAGATATGCAAATTAAGATTTTAATTAAACTTAATTTTCAAGGACCTACAGTATCTATTTTCTGAAGAATGGGGCATCTGCCTAACAGCTTGATGTTTTTATATAGATTGGTCAAATATTCATCATTAAGAATTAATTATTTTTTTCACAAAACCAGAGTGGTGTATCATATGTCATATAATCAACAGGACTTGATGGCAGTACTGAATTAATCAAATTCATTTCATTTCATTCTAATTTTTCTGTATCTGCTGCGTTGTATTTGCAGTACTTTGAGTACTTTGATTTTTTTTTTTTGGCTGGGCTAGTAGATATTTAGGCCGGGCTAGTGAGATTATGGTGTCTACTAGCCCTGGGCTAGTGCTTTGAACTAAATTTTTACACCCCTGCTCTTAATCAATATTTCAATATTAAACAGTTTTTATTAGCTCACCTGGCCCGAAGGGCAGGAGGTGAGCTTATGTCATGGTGCGGTGTCCGGCGTCCGTCGTCTGTCGTCCGTCCGTCGTCCGTCCGTCCGTCCGTCCGTCCATCGTCCGTCCATCAACATTTCCTTTAAATCGCTACTTGTGATAAAGTGCTGCATGAATTTTAACAAAATTTGGTCAGAAACTTCCTTAGGGAAGAGGATCAGATTTTGCATAAATGGTGACTCTGACCCCCCTGGGGCAGGAGGAGCGAGGCCCAATAGGGGAAATAGAGGTAAATCCTATAAATCGCTACTTGTCCTAGAGTTCTGCATGGATTGTGACCAAATTTGGCCACAAACATCCTTAGGAGAAGGTGAACAGAACTTGTATAAATTTTGGCTCTGAGCCCCTGGGGGCAGGAGGGGCGGAGCCCAATAGGGGAAATAAAGGTAAATCCTATAAATCACTACTTGTCATAGAGTTCTGCATGGATTGTAACCAAATTTGACCACAAACATTCTTTGGGGAAGGGGAACAGAACCTGTATAAATTTTGGCTCTGACCCCCCGAGGGCAGGAGGGGCGGGGCCCAATATGGGAAATAAAGGGTAAATCCTATAAATCGCTACTTGTCCTAGAGTTCTGCATGGATTGTTACCAAATTTGGCCGCAAACATCCTTGGGGGAAGGGAACAGAACTTGTATAAATTTTGGCTCTGACCCCCCCGGGGCAGGAGGGGTGGGGCCCAATAGGGAAATTTGATGTTAATATTCAAATTCCTTCAGAAAAGAAATAATGAACCTGTATTCAGAACATTACTTTGCATTACAAACCAGGAGAGCGATACAGGCCCTCTGGGCCTCTTGTTTACAAAATAATATATTAATTATTATAAAAATCTCAATTGAAGAAAAAAAAAAGACTTTTAATATTTTTCTACAATGTCTATCAAAATTAATTTTGATGTAATAATTGTTTTTTGAGACTATATGAATGATCTAAGGAATTTTGATTTGAACTATATTTTGTTAATTACCAAACAGATGATGAAGTTCCTACAGATGTCGAAAAGCAACAGAAAGCTGTACCCTCCCCCACCAAAACTGTAGAGGTGAGTGAAATGTATTTCATTTTTAAAACCTTCCAGTTACATACCATCATCATTTAAGTGTTTGTAAAATGAAGATTTTGGTAGATTTCCATTCTTTTTATCTAGATTAAATGATAAAGACCTGCCAGATCTCTACCGCCTCTTGGATACACTAGAAGGAGGTGACAATGAGCTGGAGACCGAGAGGCAACCACCCGCTCTATTTACTCGACCGGAACACCTTCCAAGGTTCAAGAAAATCTCAGGTACAATTTACACACATTGAAAGATGAAGAATTTTCATTTTTTTGCAGTATATTTTATTGTCAGATGTTAAAGATAATTTTTAATGAATTTTTAATATACTATACGGTGTATTTTAGGATTTAAACACTTTATTACCCGGGGACGGGTATTTAGTGTTACCGATTTTTGTCTATATCTGTCCGCCCTGTTCTTGTACTGTTACATCCGGTCCTCTAATTTCCCATTATGTCGCATCTAGTCTAGATTTCATACAGAGTTGGTGCATTAAATTTGTCTTACATATATTTGTAGCTTTTTTATTCTAAATATTCTATTGCAGTGATAAAAGTTTTGAGTTAATCTTGGTAAACACTGCAGATGATTTGGTATATTACATTGAATTATTATGCAATACGACTGCAATCACAATCTGAATAATATAATTAATTGTATATCTTCAATTCAACTGTTTAAGAATGAGAGAAATAAACATCAAATTCTAAAGGAGAGCTTGCTTCACAAACCAATAGTGCTGTATTAGTTCCATTTTTGCTTAAATTGTAATTATATCCCTTGGTTAGTAATTGCTAAAATTATAATTATCTCCCCTTGTCCATGTTTAGCTTATGCTACATTGCAGTGTCATTAGTTTCTATTTAGTGTTTGGGATACAGATCTCAAACAAGAGATTTTAATTGCAATTATCTCCCCTAAATTTAATTTGCTAAAATTGTAATTAGCTCCCCTGGATAGTAATTGCTAAAATTGTAATTATCTCCCCTTGTCCAGGTTGAGCTTATATATGCTACATTGCAGTGTCTTTTGTTTCTATCTTGTGTTTGGGATACAGATCTGAAACAGGAGATTGTAATTGTAATTATCTACCCTGGTTATGTATTTGCTAAAATTGCAATTATCTCCCCTGATTAGTCATTGCTAAAATTGTAATTATCTCCCCTGGTCCAGTCTGTAGTTTGTAAGTGTTTGTCCGGTTACAGAGCTGAAGCAGGAGATCGTAGATGCTGAGTTGGGCCCTCACTTGGAGCAGTTTGAGGAGGGAGTTAAAGATGATGTCGTCATGCTTGGGCAGATTTCACTGGAGGACGTCCAGGAGGAGGAGAAGCAGCTCAGGGACGAACACATCAGGTAAGGTCAAGGTCATGACGGAATTATACCAAGGTCATGGAGTTAAACTGTCAAGTCAAGGTCATGTCTGAATTATATCACTGTAAAGTACTGGTACGGTAATCTCTGTAGAAATTGCTCTAGTTTTCATGTTTGAAAAGAAGGATAAATGACATTTTAGTGATACTTGTAGTTTTTTAACAGAGTTTACATTTAGTTTACATCTTACTGACACAACAAGACGGACTTTACATTATAATTATGCGTTTTTAAGGCGTTGTTTTTATGTCGATTTAATTACAGTTTCTACAAAAAGCAACCTGATATTATCACAATTCATTATTAGTTTACATGTTTTATTCCGACAGCTAAATTGTGTAATATAATTGCAAAAAAACCATCAAGTGTTTCGCCCTTAATTTTACATTAGAAAACTTGATATGGCAGGGTGGAGGGTGGCAATATCAGATACAAGAAATACAATCCACTTAACTCCAACTTGTCACTGTAAAGTACTGGTACGTTAATCTCTGTAAAAATTGCTCTAGTTATCATGTTTGAAGAAGGATACATGACATTTGAGTTATACTTGTAGTTTTTTAACAGAGTTTACATTTAGTTTACATCTTACTGACACATCAAGACGGGCTTTACATTATAATTATGTGTTTTTAAGGCGTTGTTTTTATGTCGATTTAATTACAGTTTCTACAAAAAGCAACCTGATATTTTCACAATTCATTATTAGTTTACATGTTATTTCGACAGCTAAATTGTAATAATAATTGCAAAAACAAAACACATCAGTGATTCGCCCTTAATTTTACTAAATTAAAAAAAAAACAAAACAACACACACACAAATAGCTTTTTTCTTATATGAAAACGAAACCTTTCGGTACGAGTTACCTCCCTCCCGAAAACGTAAGGAATACGTTTGATGATACATTCCATTATATGTAAATGGGCTGTTACCACTGGCATCCAACATGTATTTTATATAAGAGAAATTATACGGCAGGGTGGGAGGGTGGCAAATCAGGTCAAGCAAAGGTCACCCAATCCAACAGAGTACAGTACTGGAACGCTAATCAGGTAGATAACTCCAACTTATCACTGTAAAGTACTGGTACGGTAATCTCTGTAGAAATTGCTCTAGTTTTCATGTTTGAAGAAGGATACATGACATTTTAGTTATACTTGTAGTTTTTTAACAGAGTTTACATTTAGTTTACATCTTACTGACACATCAAGACGGGCTTTACTTTATAATTATGTGTTTTTAAGGCGTTGTTTTTTTGTCGATTTAATTACAGTTTCTACAAAAAGCAACCTGATATTTTCACAATTCATTATTAGTTTACATGTTATTTCGACAGCTAAATTGTGTAAATAATTGCAAAAAAACCATCAGTGATTCGCCCTTAATTTTACATTAGAAAACTTGATATGGCAGGGGTGGAGGGTGCGCATATCAGATACAAGAAAAACAATCCACTTAACTCCAACTTGTACTGTAAAGTACTGGTACGTTAATCTCTGTAAAAATTGCTCTCTGTTATCATGTTTGAAGAAGGATACATGACATTTGAGTTATACTTGTAGTTTTTTAACAGAGTTTACATTTAGTTTACATCTTACTGACACATCAAGACGGGCTTTACATTATAATTATGTGTTTTTAAGGCGTTGTTTTTATGTCGATTTAATTACAGTTTCTACAAAAAGCAACCTGATATTTTCACAATTCATTATTAGTTTACATGTTATTTCGACAGCTAAATTGTATAAATAATTGCAAACAAAAAAAAAATCAGTGATTCCGCCTTAATTTTACTAAATTAAAAAAAAAACAAACAAACACACAACAAATAGCTTTTTTCTATTATGAAAACGAAACCTTTCGGTACGAGTTACCTCCCTCCCAAAACGTAAGGAATACGTTTGATGATACATTCCATTTAATGTAAATGGGCTGTTACCACTGGCATCCAACATTATTTTAATATAAGAGAAATTATACGGCAGGGTGGAGGGTGGCAAAATCAGGTCAAAGCAAAGGTCACCCAATCCAACAGAGTACAGTACTGGAACGCTAATCAGGTAGATAACTCCAACTTATCACTGTAAAGTACTGTTCGGTAATCTCTGTAGAAATTGCTCTAGTTTTCATGTTTGAAGAAGGATAAATGACATTTTAGTGATACTTGTAGTTTTTCAACAGAGTTTACATTTAGTTTACATCTTACTGACACATCAACGGACTTTACATTATAATTATGCGTTTTTAAGGCGTTGTTTTTATGTCGATTTAATTACAGTTTCTACAAAAAGCAACCTGATATTATCACAATTCATTTTAGTTTACATGTTATTTCGACAGCTAAATTGTGTAAATAATTGCAAAAAAACATCAGTGATTCGCCCTTAATTTTACATTAGAAAACTTGATATGGCAGGTGTGGGAGGGTGGCATATCAGATACAAGAAATACAATCCACTTAACTCAACTTGTCACTGTAAAGTACTGGTACGTTAATCTCTGTAAAAATTGCTCTAGTTATCATGTTTGAAGAAGGATACATGACATTTGAGTTATAACTTGTAGTTTTTTAACAGAGTTTACATTTAGTTTACATCTTACTGACACATCAAGACGGGCTTTACATTATAATTATGTGTTTTTAAGGCGTTGTTTTTTTGTCGATTTAATTACAGTTTCTACAAAAAGCAACCTGATATTTTCACAATTCATTATTAGTTTACATGTTATTTCGACAGCTAAATTGTATAAATAATTGCAAAAAAACACATCAGTGATTCGCCCTTAATTTTACTAATTAAAAAAAAAAACAAACACACACAAAAATAGCTTTTTCTCTTATATGAAAACGAACCTTTCGGTACGAGTTACCTCCCTCCCGAAAACGTAAGGAATCGCGTTGATGATACATTCCATTATATGTAAATGGCTGTTACCACTGGCATCCAACATGTATTTTATATAAGAGAAATTATACGGCAGGGTGGGAGGGTGGCAAATCAGGTCCAAGCAAAGGTCACCCAATCCAACAGAGTACAGTACTGGAACGCTAATCAGGTAGATAACTCAACTTATCACTGTAAAGTACTGGTACGGTAATCTCTGTAGAAATTGCTCTAGTTTTATGTTTGAAGAAGGATAAATGACATTTTAGTATACTTGTAGTTTTTAACAGAGTTTACATTTAGTTTACATCTTACTGACACATCAAGACGGGCTTTACATTATAATTATGTGTTTTTAAGGCGTTGTTTTTATGTCGATTTAATTACAGTTTCTACAAAAAGCAACCTGATATTTTCACAATTCATTATTAGTTTACATGTTATTTCGACAGCTAAATTGTATAAATAATTGCAAAAAAAAAAATCAGTGATTCGCCCTTAATTTTACTAAATTAAAAAAAAAACAAACAAACACACACAAAATAGCTTTTTTCTTATATGAAAACGAAACCTTTCGGTACGAGTTACCTCCCTCCCGAAAACGTAAGGAATACGTTTGATGATACATTCCATTATATGTAAATGGGCTGTTACCACTGGCATCCAACATGTATTTTATATAAGAGAAATTATACGGCAGGGTGGGAGGGTGGCAAATCAGGTCCAAGCAAAGGTCACCCAATCCAACAGAGTACAGTACTGGAACGCTAATCAGGTAGATAACTCCAACTTATCACTGTAAAGTACTGGTACGGTAATCTCTGTAGAAATTGCTCTAGTTTTCATGTTTGAAGAAGGATAAATGACATTTTAGTGATACTTGTAGTTTTTTAACAGAGTTTACATTTAGTTTACATCTTACTGACACATCAAGACGGGCTTTACATTATAATTATGCGTTTTTAAGGCGTTGTTTTTATGTCGATTTAATTACAGTTTCTACAAAAAGCAACCTGATATTATCACAATTCATTATTAGTTTACATGTTATTTCGACAGCTAAATTGTGTAAATAATTGCAAAAAAACCATCAGTGATTCGCCCTTAATTTTACATTAGAAAACTTGATATGGCAGGGTGGGAGGGTGGCATATCAGATACAAGAAATACAATCCACTTAACTCCAACTTGTCACTGTAAAGTACTGGTACGTCATCTCTGTAAAAATTGCTCTAGTTATCATGTTTGAAGAAGGATACATGACATTTGAGTTATACTTGTAGTTTTTTAACAGAGTTTACATTTAGTTTACATCTTACTGACACATCAAGACGGGCTTTACATTATAATTATGTGTTTTTAAGGCGTTGTTTTTTATGTCGATTTAATTACAGTTTCTACAAAAAGCAACCTGATATTTTCACAATTCATTATTAGTTTACATGTTATTTCGACAGCTAAATTGTATAAATAATTGCAAAAAAACCATCAGTGATTCGCCCTTAATTTTACTTAAAAAACTTAAAAAACCACACACACACAAAATAGCTTTTTTCTTATATGAAAACGAAACCTTTCTGTACGAGTTACCTCCCTCCCAAAAACGTAAGGAATACGTTTGATGATACATTCCATTATATGTAAATGGGCTGTTACCACTGGCATCCAACATGTATTTTATATAAGAGAAATTATACGGCAGGGTGGAGGGTGGCAAATCAGGCCCAAGCAAAGGTCACCCAATCCAACAGAGTACAGTACTGGAACGCTAATCAGGTAGATAACTCCAACTTATCACTGTAAAGTACTGGTACGTAATCTCTGTAGAAATTGCTCTAGTTTTCATGTTTGAAGAATTTAAATGACATTTTAGTGATACTTGTAGTTTTTTCACAGAGTTTACATTTAGTTTACATCTTACTGACACAATCAAGCGGGCTTTACATTATAATTATGCGTTTTTAAGGCGTTGTTTTTATGTCGATTTAATTACAGTTTCTACAAAAAGCAACCTGATATTTTCACAATTCATTATTAGTTTACATGTTATTTCGACAGCTAAATTGTGTAAATAATTGCAAAAAACCCATCAGTGATTCGCCCTTAATTTTACTAAATTAAAAAAAAAAAAAAACACACACAAAATAGCTTTTTTCTTATATGAAAACGAAACCTTTCGGTACGAGTTCCTCCCTCCAAAACGTAAGGAATACGTTTGAGATACATTCCATTATATGTAAATGGGCTGTACCACTGGCATCCAACATGATTTATATAAGAGAAATTATACGGCAGGGTGGGAGGGTGGCAATATCAGGCAAGCAAAGGTCCCCAATCAACAGAGTACAGTACTGGAACGCCAATCAGGTAGATAACTCCAACTTATCACTGTAAAGTACTGGTACGTTAATCTCTGTAAAAATTGCTCTAGTTATCATGTTTGAAGAAGGATACATGACATTTTAGTTATACTTGTAGTTTTTTAACAGAGTTTACATTTAGTTTACATCTTACTGACACATCAAGACGGGCTTTACATTATAATTATGTGTTTTTAAGGCGTTGTTTTTATGTCGATTTAATTACAGTTTCTACAAAAAGCAACCTGATATTTTCACAATTCATTATTAGTTTACATGTTATTTCGACAGCTAAATTTGTATAAATAATTGCAAAAAAACCACATCAGTGATTCGCCCTTAATTTTACTTAAAAAAAACTTAAAAAACCACACACACACAAAATAGCTTTTTTCTTATATGAAAACGAAACCTTTCTGTACGAGTTACCTCCCTCCCAAAAACGTAAGGAATACGTTTGATGATACATTCCATTATATGTAAATGGGCTGTTACCACTGGCATCCAACATGTATTTTATATAAAAAAATTATACGGCAGGGTGGGAGGGTGGCAAATCAGGCCCAAGCAAAGGTCACCCAATCCAACCAGAGTACAGTACTGGAACGCTAATCAGGTAGATAACTCCAACTTATCACTGTAAAGTATTGGTACGGTAATCAGATTACTCGTACCAA
>SAYR01054744.1:29102-41688 GCA_004382745.1 Argopecten irradians irradians | reverse complement strand
GTACTTTACAGTGATAAGTTGGAGTTATCTACCTGATTAGCGTTCCAGTACTGTACTCTGTTGGATTGGGTGACCTTTGCTTGGGTCTGATTTGCCACCCTCCCACCCTGCCGTATAATTTCTCTTATATAAAATACATGTTGGATGCCAGCGGTAACAGCCCATTTACATATAATGGAATGTATCATCAAACGTATTCCTTACATTTTGGGAGGGAGGTAACTCGTACAGAAAGGTTTAGTTTTCATAATAGAAAAAAGCTATATTGTGTGTGTGGTAAATTTAAAAGTTTTTTTAAGTAAAATTAAGGGCGAATCACTGATGGGTTTTTTTGCAATTATTTATACAATTTAGCTGTCGAAATAACATGTAAACTAATAATGAATTGTGATAATATCAGGTCGCTTTTTGTAGAAACTGTACTTAAATCGACAAAAAAACAACGCCTTAAAAACACATAATTATAATGTTAAGCCTGTCTTGATGTGTCAGTAAGAAGTAAACTAAATGTAAACTCTGTTAAAAAACTTTAAGTATCAATAAAATGTCATTTATCCTTCTTCAAACATGAAAACTAGAGCAATTTCTACAGAGATTACCGTACCAGTACTTTACAGTGATAAGTTGGAGTTATCTACCTGATTAGCGTTCCAGTACTGTACTCTGTTGGATTGGGTGACCTTTGCCTGGACCTGATTTGCCACCCTCCCACCCTGCCGTATAATTTCTCTTATATTAAATACATGTTGGATGCCAGTGGTAAGAGCCCATTTACATATAATGGAATGTATCATCAAACGTATTCCTTACGTTTTTGGGAGGGAGGAAACTCGTACCGAAAGGTTTCGTTTTCATATAAGAAAAAGCTATTTTGTGTGTGTGTTTTTTTTTTTTTTTAATTTAGTAAAATTAAGGGCGAATCACTGATGTTTTTTTGTTTTTTTTTTTGTTTTTGCAATTATTTATACAATTTAGCTGTCGAAATAACATGTAAACTAATAATGAATTGTGATAATATCAGGTTGCTTTTTGTAGAAACTGTAATTAAATCGACAAAAAAAAAACAACGCCTTAAAAACACATAATTATAATGTAAAGCCCGTCTTGATGTGTCAGTAAGATGTAAACTAAATGTTAACTCTGTTAAAAAACTACAAGTATCACTAAAATGTCATTTATCCTTCTTCAAACATGAAAACTAGAGCAATTTCTACAGAGATTACCGTACCAGTACTTTACAGTGATAAGTTGGAGTTATCTACCTGATTAGCGTTCCAGTACTGTACTCTGTTGGATTGGGTGACCTTTGCTTAGACCTGATTTGCCACCCTCCCACCCTGCCGTATAATTTCTCTTATATAAAATACATGTTGGATGCCAGCGGTAACAGCCCATTTACATATAATGGAATGTATCATCAAACGTATTCCTTACGTTTTTGGGAGGGAGGTAACTCGTACAGAAAGGTTTGGTTTTCATATAAGAAAAAAGCTATATTGTGTGTGTGGTATTTTTAAAAGTTTTTTTAAGTAAAATTAAGGATGTTTTTTTGTTTTTGTTTTTGCAATTATTTATACAATTTCGCTGTCGAAATAACATGTAAACTAATAATGAATTGTGAAAATATCAGGTTGCTTTTTGTAGAAACTGTAATTAAATCGACATAAAAACAACGCCTTAAAAACACATAATTATAATGTAAAGCCCGTCTTGATGTGTCAGTAAGATGTAAACTAAATGTAAACTCTGTTAAAAAACTACAAGTATAACTCAAATGTCATGTATCCTTCTTCAAACATGATAACTAGAGCAATTTTTACAGAGATTAACGTACCAGTACTTTACAGTGACAAGTTGGAGTTAAGTGGATTGTATTTCTTGTATCTGATATGCCACCCTCCCACCCTGCCATATCAAGTTTTCTAATGTAAAATTAAGGGCGAATCACTGATGGTTTTTTTGCAATTATTTACACAATTAAGCTGTCGAAATAACATGTAAACTAATAATGAATTGTGATAATATCAGGTTGCTTTTTGTAGAAACTGTAATTAAATCGACATAAAAACAACGCCTTAAAACACATAATTATAATGTAAAGCCCGTCTTGATGTGTCAGTAAGATGTAAACCAAACGTAAACTCTGTTAAAAAACTGCATGTATCACTAAAATGCCATGTATCCTTCTTCAAATATGATAACTAGAACAATTTTTGCAGAGATTAGCGTACCAGTACTTTACAGTGACAAGTTGGAGTTAAGTGGATTGTATTTCTTGTATCTGATATGCCACCTTCCCATCCTGCCATATCAAGTTTTCTAATGTAAAATTAAGGGCGAATCTCTGATGGTTTTTTTGCAATTATTTACACAATTTAGCTGTCGAAATAACATGTAAACTAATAATGAATTGTGATAATATCAGGTTGCTTTTTTTAGAAACTGTAATTAAATCGACATATAAACAATGTCTTAAAAACGCATAATTATAATGTAAAGTCCGTCTTGATGTGTCAGTAAGATGTAAACTAAATGTAAACTCTGTTGAAAAACTACAAGTATCACTAAAATGTCATTTATCCTTCTTCAAACATGAAAACTAGAGCAATTTCTACAGAGATTACCGTACCAGTACTTTACAGTGATAAGTTGGAGTTATCTACCTGATTAGCGTTCCAGTACTGTACTCTGTTGGATTGGGTGACCTTTGCTTGGACCTGATTTGCCACCCTCCCACCCTGCCGTATAATTTCTCTTATATAAAATACATGTTGGATGCCAGTGGTAACAGCCCATTTACATATAATGGAATGTATCATCAAACGTATTCCTTACGTTTTTGGGAGGGAGGTAACTCGTACCGAAAGGTTTCGTTTTCATATAAGAAAAAAGCTATTTTGTGTGTGTTTTTTTTTAAATTAGTAAAATTAAGGGCGAATCACTGATGTTTTTTGTTTTGTTTTTTTGTTTTTGCAATTATTTATACAATTTAGCTGTCGAAATAACATGTAAACTAATAATGAATTGTGAAAATATCAGGTTGCTTTTTGTAGAAACTGTAATTAAATCGACAAAAAAACAACGCCTTAAAAACACATAATTATAATGTAAAGCCCGTCTTGATGTGTCAGTAAGATGTAAACTAAATGTAAACTCTGTTAAAAAACTACAAGTATAACTCAAATGTCATGCATCCTTCTTCAAACATGATAACTAGAGCAATTTTAAAGAGATTAACGTACCAGTACTTTACAGTGACAAGTTGGAGTTAAGTGGATTGTATTTCTTGTATCTGATATGCCACCCTCCCACATCAAGTTTTCTAATGTAAAATTAAGGGCGAATCACTGATGGTTTTTTTGCAATTATTTACACAATTTAGCTGTCGAAATAACATGTAAACTAATAATGAATTGTGATAATATCAGGTTGCTTTTTGTAGAAACTGTAATTAAATCGACATAAAAACAACGCCTTAAAAACGCATAATTATAATGTAAAGTCCGTCTTGATGTGTCAGTAAGATGTAAACTAAATGTAAACTCTGTTGAAAAACTACAAGTATCACTAAAATGTCATTTATCCTTCTTCAAACATGAAAACTAGAGCAATTTCTACAGAGATTACCGTACCAGTACTTTACAGTGATAACTTGGAGTTATCTACCTGATTGGCGTTCCAGTACTGTACTCTGTTGGATTGGGTGACCTTTGCTTGGGCCTGATTTGCCACACACCCACCCTGCCGTATAATTTCTCCTATATAAAATACATGTTGGATGCCAGTGGTAATAGCCCATTTACATATAATGGAATGTATCATCAAACGGATTCCTTACGTTTTTGGGAGGGAGGTAACTCGTACAGAAAGGTTTCGTTTTCATATAAGAAAAAAGCTATTTTGTGTGTGTGTGGTTTTTTAAAAAGTTTTTTTAAGTAAAATTAAGGGCGAATCACTGATGGTTTTTTTGCAATTATTTATACAATTTAGCTGTCGAAATAACATGTAAACTAATAATGAATTGTGAAAATATCAGGTTGCTTTTTGTAGAAACTGTAATTAAATCGACATAAAAACAACGCCTTAAAAACACATAATTATAATGTAAAGCCCGTCTTGATGTGTCAGTAAGATGTAAACTAAATGTAAACTCTGTTAAAAAACTACAAGTATAACTCAAATGTCATGTATCCTTCTTCAAACATGATAACTAGAGCAATTTTTACAGAGATTAACGTACCAGTACTTTACAGTGACAAGTTGGAGTTAAGTGGATTGTATTTCTTGTATCTGATATGCCACCCTCCCACCCTGCCATATCAAGTTTTCTAATGTAAAATTAAGGGCGAATCACTGATGGTTTTTTTGCAATTATTTACACAATTTAGCTGTCGAAATAACATGTAAACTAATAATGAATTGTGATAATATCAGGTTGCTTTTTGTAGAAACTGTAATTAAATCGACAAAAAAAACAACGCCTTAAAAACGCATAATTATAATGTAAAGTCCGTTCTGATGTGTCAGTAAGATGTAAACTAAATGTAAACTCTGTTAAAAAACTACAGATATCACTAAAATGTCATTTATCCTTCTTCAAACATGAAAACTAGAGCAATTTCTACAGAGATTACCGTACCAGTACTTTACAGTGATAAGTTGGAGTTATCTACCTGATTAGCGTTCCAGTACTGTACTCTGTTGGATTGGGTGACCTTTGCTTGACCTGATTGCCACCTCCCACCCTGCCGTATAATTTCTCTTATATAAAATACATGTTGGATGCCAGTGGGTAACAGCCCATTTACATATAATGGAATGTATCATCAAACGTATTCCTTACGTTTTTGGAGGGAGGTAACTCGTACAGAAAGGTTTCGTTTTCATATAAGAAAAAAGCTATTTGTGTGTGTTGGTTTTTTAAGTTTTTAAGTAAAATTAAGGGCGAATCACTGATGGTTTTTTTGCAATTATTATACACAATTTAGCTGTCGAAATAACATGTAAACTAATAATGAATTGTGATAATATCAGGTTGCTTTTTAGAAATTTAAAACCCTTAAAGTGCATATTATTGTACCACTTTGCTCGATCCAGATGCAACTAAGAACTGTCCACATCATATCGTCTAAAAACATTAAACAAACCAGCACACTACAATCAGATAAAGAAATCACTATACAAAAGCAAGATGGATCTTGAATGTTATAGATATAAACAAACAAGATGCCAAAGGGCCGTTAAAAAAAAAACGGGTTTTCAAATCTGACTACCTTGCAATAGTAAAATAACTACTATATGCTGCAACACTGTCAGGACCATCGTCAGGACAATTTTCAATTTCTTTCAACAGATTTTATTTCAAACAAAGAGCCCAAGGGCATTAACATAGAGGAAATTAAGAGATATAGTTGCATGTAGCATCTGCGATTTGGATCAACCAGAGATGTAAACCAATACTTCTGTTGGACGCAGATCAGATTATTTCAATCAAAGTTTCAGCCAAATTCGCACCGGTAAACTTGAAAGTTCAAAATGTGTTTTCAAGATGACGCTTGTGCGGGCCATCTTGGGATTCAGATCCCAACCGAAAAAATAACAACACTTTGTCGGGACCATGTCAGGATCTTTCCAGCAACGTTTTCAGCCAACTCGCACCGGTTATATATCTTATGAAGAAGTTCGATAATGTGTTTTCAGATGGCCGCTGCGGCGGCCATATTGACTTCGGATCGACCCGAAAAATAAAGAACACTTTGTCGGGACCATCTCGAGGGTCAAACTTGACCCCCTCCCCAGAGGAAACGTCGAGAACCCATCAGGTTCATTAATTCACAATTTTGTAGGGACCATTAAAACCATTTCTGATCTATGAAAAAGTATTTGATTCTACCAGTTCTAGAATTTCGGAAGAAATTTGTGAAGTTTAGTCTATTTGACCCCTTTTTAATCCCGCCACCTAAGGCCCCTGGGCGTCAGTCATATTTAATTTTGGCCATTCTTATTTACATATATTGATCCGGATGGCGAAACCTAAAAAGTTATTCCCAATTCATCAATTGGTAGGTATAATTTATTCGCAATGTGCAAGGAAATTGGCTGGGAAAGCAGTCGTTAGGATGTTTCTTAAGCTTATTTCTGAGAAAAAACCGCCAATATTCAGGGTGCCCAATCTACGTCATCGAATGGTTTGTATACTCATTTTTTTTTATAAAACTCGCAGCCATATTGATCCACTTCGCCATATTAACCACATATAACAGCACCAGTGTTAAAGAGACAACGCTCACGGAACCCAGACAAATATATAGAACCTACATATATAATATCTTTATACTGTCTCATTTGCTTTAGATTACCTGAGTGCAACAACCAAAGCCGTAGAGGTTGTAGTATAATCGTTATGTCATATCAACAAAATTCAGGTTTTCTCGTAATAAATATTTTCCGGACACCTTCAACTTCCGTTTTGTTCAATTACGTGACAAAATTGATCTCCAAATTGCTTTCTCGGTACAAATCAGTTTGACGTTATATCTACCACATGCCGAAAACCAACTTGCGTGACCCGGTTCTGTCATAAACGATTTTACAGCACGGTGTAGTAGAGTCTGGCTCATTGCTAACTACTATCTGAGATATTTCATAATGAAAGTGTTTCTAGTAGTCGTCATTCGAGTAATATGTTCAATGTGTGTAAAAAATAGCCCACTGTAACAATGTAGCTCTACTTAGTTAATGAGACAACAAAATATCAGAAGTTTTAACCCAAAACGTATCGACATTTTATAGAGCTTTATAACTGTGAGACAAGTTGTTTCTGGTCACATGCAAAATTTAGTCCAGAGTTAGATGGCCGAGAAAGCTCGCGTCAACCAATCAAAATATTATCTTCACAAAAAGAATGGAAACCCAGATTTACCAGCTAGTTTCAAAACATTCCTATGTCATCTAATTGGATCCTGCGTATTACGCAAAAACCTTTAGTTCCCTTGAAAGAGTTCTTTATCAGCTGATGCAAATTTCAAGCAAAACTGATAGGGAAAATGCCATTTGTGCTAGTTTGCAAACTTATGATACTAACAACCATATTGCATCGAGTCTGATGGACCACATTTAATAAAGCAAGCAAATAACCAAGCATAAAAGAATTTGCCATCAAACTGAATTATAAATGTATACATAATGATGTAATACACTATATAATACTTTTAAATATCGACCAGTCGTCACCAGCCGATGTTGAACACTAATACTGATTTACATCATATAATGCTAAACGACAACTATTTGGTCAAGCAAGTAACAGTCACTACCATATTGACACGTTGTGAATTAACCGCATCAAATGATGAACATGAAAACAAAGACTTTCTTGTAATGTTTACGTATAGGAAGCTTAAGAAAAAACGAAAATAAATAACCACTATCATACTTTCTCTCTTTGGGTTTCAGCAACTTTGAATGATGATTGGTTGAAGAAATTTAAAACGTTCTTCAACTAATCAACTTTCTTAGTCAGATATTCGAAAGAACACTTTAATAGATATTAAAAGCAAACAGAAACTGTTTGAATTTAAAACTCTACCTGACGTATTATCCATTACATACCTCTACAATAAAAATGATTGCCTCAAGGTTATAAAAATTAACGCTTATTACCCTGGCCGGCGGGAGGGTTATGCCAAAATGAAAACAAAAACATTTTCTTCATTCATGTCTCTCAACGAGACATTACCCTATTGACAACAGTAAGAATGAGTGAGCGAAATTAATACTTGTTCAAACTTCCTAAAGACATATTTCCAGCATTATAATATTCCACCAGTGTAATTGAAGCATAGTGACCAATTCATAAGTAATAAAAACGCTCTAAACAGGAACCATCAATCGTCAAGGAAACAGTGTGCCACCAGGGCCACAGGGACCCACATGTACATGTTATGTATTCCTCATTGATTGACTTAATTTAGTCTGATTGTTGCGCAAATACAAAAGAAAATTTATATACCCACTGTAATTCTAATATTCGTATCATATGAGTCCTTATATTTTAGGTATCAAAAATTGTTTGCTTTATATTACCTATTTAAAAGTAACAAAGCTATTTCTATAAACAGGAAAAGTTGTATCATATGTACATTTGTTACTAGAAAAAAGTTTGATAATTTTGTAGAGTTCCAAATGTAGTTACTTATTTTAATCTTTCCCCTTAGCATTCAAACCACGATACAATTTGCGGGCAACGTAAATGTTAATTTCCATAACGCAGTCTTTCGGCATCATGTTCCTTTGGCGTGCACGAATTAACGCCAGTATTTTCGATTGTTTTAACATAGATTTACAAAAGGTATCATTGAATTTGTTTGATGCTAGCTCCATCTTTGGAGTTTCTTATACATTGAAGTTTGTTAACCAATAATATTTAAAGGGCACCACTCTCCCGAAAAGATGATAATTTATCACAAAAAGTGTTAACTTAACGTTAATATTATACAACTTACCATCACATTTAGACAAATTTAATTTAAGAAAATCCCAAATGCTAATTTCATAACCCGGGTCGTTAATATGCTTCCACGTCGCGTCAATAATTACCGCGGCCAAGCGCCAGACGACAAAAAAAGCGAAATGAATCACTTAAGTATTTTGGTCGGTGTTATAACATCCGCTATAGAAACATTGATATACATTTCGTATATTATTATTTTCTAAAAAAAATTGTTTCGCAAAGTAGTTGAGCCTTTCAAAATTTTTTTCGAAAACATAGTGGCCATTAAAACTATACTGCTTCAAACCACTGAAAAAATCAAACAAATTATTTGGTATTAAAGGTCTTACTCAGCATTTAGTATGGTTATCGCACGTGTTTTTCCTTAAAGAGCACATGACTTTTAAACATCCTTTTTACCATTCGTCAATTGAAAATGTTTTTTTTCCGAATTTAAGCATGTCATGTGATTCCCGAACTTCGTTTGGATGTGAACAAAATTTTATTACATTCATTGATCTATGCTACCTCCCCCTGTGGTATCAACCGGCCTATTCAAACTGTTTCTAAAACTTAAAGTTTTAAAGCAAAATGACATAACATAGCATGACAAGCCGGCATTTTCCGTTGTAATGTTTCCCAATATGATCCTTTAGTGGCTTGGTCTCGAAAGGCATTTTTCGCCATACCTAACATTTTTTGGAAAACAACCTCTCTTCTCATCCTCTTGTGTCTTTAAGTTCACTAATTAGTGAAAAAAACAAGCACCACATTTCTGCACATGCCAAATCTTATTCCCACCTCCATGCTATATAAACGTCTGGTATAACAAGAGCTTACTATTTCATTAACCTTTGCAAGTGATTGGCCATGTATACTCCCCTTGCCTGTATGGGACATTCATGTTTATATGCAATGTCAACCTGAGAACGTATGAACCATTGTTTTAATTAGTCATTGCGCTGTCCTTGCCTCAAAAATTGTTACAAGTTAGCAAAACTTGTTCATTGTCTTTCATTTTCATAATAAACTAGCAAATGTTGACGTTGTAATTGGGTTCGGCCCGGAGGAAAATCACCTTTCTCAGGTAACCAATTCCCCTACAGTTAAACCCTACAAAAAGCAATATTTGTATAAGTCTGAGCAATCCTATTTTTTTAACGTCCAAAGTTCAACCATTTTCTCTTACCAAATATAATGAATATTGATATATCAATTACTACAACCTGCTTTAAAATACGTTTTATGACCACAACCGGGTCCACCAAGATTGGATTTCGCATCTGTAGGTATAACGTACAAACTAGTACGAGAAAGCATTTGAGATGAATGTCACGTAATTGACAAAAAGAAGAGTTGAGGTGTCAGAAAAATATTATTACGAAGAAAACCTGAATGCTTGTGATATCGACATACGATATTACTACAACCAGACTACGCTTGGTATGTGCACCCAACCAGGTAATCTAAGAAATCAGACCAGAACAAAAATATTATATATTTACGTAAGTTCTATATATTTCTGGGTTCGTGAAACGTGTCTCTTTAATACTGTGGCTGTATGTTGTTGATATGGCGAAGTGGATCAATATGGCTTGCCGTTTTATAAAAAGGCGAGATACAACCTATCGATGACGTAATATTGGCACCCCTGAATATATTCGGTTTTACAGATATAAAATTTAAACACAAGACCAAAAAGTTAATCAAACAGTTAAATAATTATAAGCATATTTTTCGTCTTTTACGTTGAAATTCACGCGCGTAGCCATTCTTTTCAACAAAAAAAGACAGAACCAATACCGTACTTTAATTAGGTTTTAGAATTAGAAATGAAGGTCAAAGAATTAGTAAATATTATGACCTAACCAGAATAGTCCAACTTCATGATAATATATCAGATGTTGATTTCAATTAGTAACCATGCAATTTATATTGGGGTTGAACTTATTTGTCATTAAAAAATCGTGATTTATTTTGACGAATCCTATGAAAAGTAAAGAAACCGTAAGGATAGAGACAAATCTGATTGAAATACAGATCACTTAAAACCACTCCGTTCAATTGAGGATCGAGAAAATCGATTAAAGGTTCATCTTCGGTAGACCGTCGATACCACGTGAATTCAGATCAGATCCATTTTCTGCACCCGTTCTCTGTCACATTGACAACGCCATTTCGCCCCCATGCATTACAGAATAAGGTTAGCTTATTGTGGCCTTTGGCGAGATGACTACGTACACGGAAATAATTCTGACAGATTTCAGACTATTCGTCCCCTGAAAATTCACTGTCAAAATTTTCCAGCAGCAATTTGATTGGCCGTTTACAAAGTCATCTTGACATGACCCCTAATGGGATTTTCTCAATCCTCTTATTCTAACGTATGAAATAAGATCTGTATGTTTGAATCAGATTGGGATATAGATATATTTCTAGAGAATCCATTGTAAATGTTGGTCGTATTGATTTAGGAACAACATGAAAACACTAAACAGAGATATTCAGATTGAAGAACAAAATAACCAGTAAAACAGGCACGTTATAGATTATTTTATTGTTTTCGAGAGTTACTTCTAAACATTAAAACATCCAGTTTAAACCCACAGCTATAGAGATCAGACGACATAATCTCCACCACAAAAAAATACTAATCAGCGAATTTTAAAGAGTAAAGGAATGGAAACTTAAGATAAACATAATGCTTTAGGATTCGACTAACTTCAAAACAGTTAATTGATTGATCAATGTGTCAAAATAGTGCCCTGCAGAGGGGTTAGGCGTCTAGAATGTACCTGCTGCCCTATTGCGATGATCGTCAAAAAGGCGCGACTAAGAATTTAGGATATTATCTTTTTCACTTCCCTAACTGAACTTATCCTTCCTAAGCCTCTCTTGGCATCGCCTCACTTTGGCCTTGAGTTGAGCGTTCTCGCCCCTGTTAGAAGCTCTGGTTCTGTCCCCTGGCCGAACAACACCAAAGTCCTATGAAAGTGGAGTTTCTGCTCCTCTTAGCGCTCAGCAACACTGGGAGTGGACGACTGGTTCGCCCGTGTCAGTATAATTGACCGGGTGGGTTTTTTATTGGGTGTCTTCGGCGGAATGTTCAGTGATAATAGCACTATAAAAAGGCAACAGTTCCACTATACAAGAAGACACTACGATGAATATACCGCAGCCCCAAAACACGCACCTCGCAGCGAACATACACGCAACACACCTCATACATTGGGACCGTCCTTACATGACCATAGCTGTTAATAGGACGTTAATTAATCAAACAAACAAACAAACAAACCGCGGTCAAATAAAACAAGATTCGTTACCATGTTTATAATTTGAATAACATTGAAATTATTCCTTAATTCTGAAGATTTAAATTTTACTTAAGTATATTTTTATAAATATTTTTTGCATTGTGATAGCTATAGTCTGTGACAAATGAATCGGCTTTTAGTCATTGAGACAAATGAATCAGCTATAGTCATTGGGACACATGCAATTCCAGCCATAGCAGTGGACAAATGAATCAACTATAGTTCATTGCGGACACAATGAAATCAAGCTATAGCCATTAGAGAATGAATCAGCTATACCATTGGGACATATGAATCAGCTATAGTCATTGAAGACAAATGAATCTCAGCTATTAGCCATTGGGACAAAAATGAATAAGCTATACCATTAAGGAGAAATGAATCCAGCTATAGCCACTGGGACAAATGAATCAGCTATAGTCACTGCGACAAATGAATCAGCTTATAGCCATCTGGAAAATGAATCAGCATAGTCTTTGGGACATAATGAATCAGCTATAGTTACATTGGACAAGAAATGGATCAGCTATAGCCATTAGGAGAAGATGAATCAGCTTATGTTAGCCTTGGACAAATATCAGCTATTAGTTCATTGGACAAAGAATCAGCTTAATCACTTGGACAAGCATGAATCAGCTAATAGCCATTGGGACAAATGAATCACTAGAAGTTATTGCGGACAAGAATCAGCTATAGCCATGGGACCAAATAATCGGCTTTTAAGTCACTGGACAGAGATGAATTAGCTATAGCCAATTGGGACAAAATGAATCGCTAT
>SAYR01054744.1:17303-29077 GCA_004382745.1 Argopecten irradians irradians | reverse complement strand
GGGATCAGGACTTTTGCCATAAAATGGTGACCCTGCACCCCCCTGCGGGCAGAGGGGCGGCGGCCCAATAGGGGAAATAAAGAGGTAAATCCTATAAATCGCTACTTGTCCTAGATTCTGCATGGATTGCAAACCAAATTTGGCCACAAACATCCTTGGGAAGGGAACATAACTCTGTATTAAATTTTGGCTTCTGACCCCCTGGGAAGGAGGGGCGGGGCCCAATAGGCGGAGATTAAGAGGTAAATCCTATAAATCGGCCTACTTGCTCCTATGAGATTCTGCATGGATTGTAACCAAAATTTTGGCCGCAAACATCCTTGCGGGGAAGGGACAGAACTTGTATAAATTTTGGCTCTGACCCCCCCGGGGCAGGAGGGGTGGGGCCCATAGGAAATTTGATGTTAATATTCAAATTCCTTCAGAAAAGAAATAATTGAACCTGTATTCAGAACATTTACTGTTGCATTACAAACCAGGGAGAGCGATACAGGCCCTCTGGGCCTCTTGTTTACCAAAATAAATATTAATTATTATAAAAATCTCAATTGAAGAAAAAAAAAGACTTTTAATACTTTCATTAATTTATACCCAATGTTCTATCAAAAATTAATTTTGATGTAATAATTGTTTTTGCGGACTATATGAATGATCTAAGAAATTTTGATTTGAACTATAATTTGTTAATTACCAAACAGATGATGAAGTTCCTACAATGTCGAAAAGCCAACAGAAAGCTGCTACCCTCCCCCACAAAACTGTAGAGGCTGAGTGAAATGTATTTCATTTTTAAAACCTTCCAGTTACATACCATCATCATTTAAGTGTTTGTAAAATGAAGATTTTGGTAGATTTCCATTCTTTTTATCTCTGAAATAAAATTAAGATATACTTAATATGAAAATAGCTAAATATAGCCTGTATCATTACAATCAGAAATATACATAAAAAATTACACTTTTTTGGGGTTTTTTTTTGGCAAGAAATCAAACAGGTGTTTTGGGTTTATCAAACTTGTGGTCACTGTAAATGTGTGGTAGAGGGCTTAATTCTTATGACATTGAATAAGTTACCTTTACCAGTGACAACTGAATTTAGCTCCACAATAAAGTTTATGCCAAATCTATTAATACCATTTTTCCTTTTTGTTTTTAGACAAAGAAGAAAGAATCTGTGGAGTTCACCAACATTGATCCGAAGGTTTATGGAATTGAGTTTGAGGATGAAGAGTTTGTATTTGGTGAGAATTAATTAAAGTATTTAATTTGAAAATCTCAGAAATCATTTCTCGTTCACCAAAATAAAACCAGACAGAACTAACTACTATATCAATGAAATATAATTAAGTTTTCTTTGATTTCATACAAAATCTGGCTTTCTGATTGGCCAATATTTTTTTTGCATACCACTATGAAAAAAAATCCGAGAATGGCGCGAAACCCCGACGTTATCGTGACGTCACAATAGAGACATTGACGTTGCGTATTGATTCGGAAAAATAATCCCTTGAAAAACCACTATAATGTTACATTTGAACATACTTCATTTTATCAAATAGAGTATAAAATTAATTATAAGTATTGATAAAAAAATGTAAAGTACGATTTTTTAGCACAGAATTTGGTTTTCAATACTGGAAATATCCTTGTACAAAATTAAGCTTTACACATGATTTAGCACTTCAAAAACAACACAAGATACGTTAAAATAAATCTACTGCTAAAAATAAGTATGTTGTTACCTTTCCATGTAAATTGCATGCAGGACGACCTTAAATAAAAAGAATATAAGATAAAAAGATATTAAGAAAATAAGTATTAGAGAATCACTAAGGAAGAGTGATCAAAATAATTAAATGGAAAATCTTTATAACCACAAGTCAAGACAATTGAGATTGGTACATGTATCTGTAGTTAATGCCAACTTTATGATTGATGATAAAATCTTGTATGAACTGTTTTACAGTGGGGGATAATCATTTTTATGATTATATTACTGATAACTTTTTTTTTTTTTCATTTTATAGATCCTCCAGCAAATGATAAAAAACTGCCAGATCTCTACCGCCTCTTGGATACACTAGAAGGAGGTGACAATGAGCTGGAGACTGAGAGGCAACCACCCGCTCTATTTACTCGACCGGAACACCTTCCAAGGTTCAAGAAAATCTCAGGTACAATTTACACACATTGAAAGATGAAGAATTTTCATTTTTTTGCAGTATATTTTATTGTCAGATGTTAAAGATAATTTTTAATGAACTTTTAATATACTATAACGTGTATTTTAGGATTTAAACACTTTATCACCCGGGGACGGGTATTTAGTGTTACCGATTTTTGTCTATATCTGTCCGCCCTGTTCTGGTCTTGTACTGTTACATCCGGTCCTCTAATTTCCCATTATGTTGCATCTAGTCTAGATTTCATACAGAGTTGGTACGTACATTAAAGTTGTCTTACAGATATTTGTAGATTTTTTTTTTTATTCTAAATATTCTATTGCAGTGATAAAAGTTTTGAGTTAATCATGGTAAACACTGCAGATGATTTGGTACATTACATTGAATTATTATGCAATACGACTGCAATCACAATCTAAAAAGGGGCCGCGGTGGCCAAGTGGTTAAGATGTACCGACATATTACCACATGCCCTCCACCTCTGGGTTGCGAGTTCAAATCCCATGTGGGGCAGTTGCCAGGTACTGACCGCTGGTCGGTGGTTTTTCTCCGGGTACTCCGGCTTTCCTCCACCAACAAACCTGGCACGTCCTTAAATGACCCTGGCTGTTAATAGGACGTAAAACTAATCAAACAAACAAAATCAAACAATCTGAATAATATAATTAAATGTATATCTTCAATTCAACTGTTTAAGAATGAGAGAAATAAACATCAAATTCTAAAGGAGAGCTTCAATTGCTTCACAAACCAATAGTGCTGTATTAGCTCGATTTTTTGCTTAAATTGTAACCATATCCCCTGGTTAGTAATTGCTAAAATTATAAGTATCTCCCCTTGTCCATGTTGAGCTTATATGCTACATTGCAGTGTCATTAGTTTCTATTTAGTGTTTGGGATACAGATCTGAAACATAAGATTATAATTGTAATTATCTCCCCAAGTTGTTAATTTGCTAAAATTGTAATTAGCTCCCCTGGATAGTAATTGCTAAAATTGTAATTATCTCCCCTTGTCCAGGTTGAGCTTATATATGCTACATTGCAGTGTCTTTTGTTTCTATCATGTGTTTTGGATACAGATCTGAAACAGGAGATTGTAATTGTAATTATCTACCCTGGTTATGTATTTGCTAAAATTGCAATTATCTCCCCTGATTAGTCATTGCTAAAATTGTAATTATCTCCCCTGGTCCAGTTTGTAGTTTGTAAGCTTGTAGTGTTTGTCTGGTTACAGAGTTGAAGCAGGAGATTGTAATTGTAATCATCTCCCCTGGTCCAGTCTGTAGTTTGTAAGTGTTTGTCCGGTTACAGAGCTGAAGCAGGAGATCGTAGATGCTGAGTTGGGCCCTCACTTGGAGCAGTTTGAGGAGGGAGTTAAAGATGATGTCGTCATGCTTGGGCAGATTTCACTGGAGGACGTCCAGGAGGAGGAGAAGTAGCTCAGGGACGAACACATCAGGTAAGGTCAAGGTCATGACGGAATTATACCATGGTCATGGAGTTAAACTGTCAAGTCAAGGTCATGTCTGAATTACACCAAGGTCATGTAATAAAATCACCAGGTCATTTAAATCCAATACCTACCCTTTTTAAAGTTATGTTTGTAATAAATTGGGTCAAGGCAAGGTCATGTCAGGTGAAGAACTACCAGTACGTTAAGGTCATACATTCAAATAAATTGGATCAAAATAATAATAGAGTTGACATGGTGAAGCTACATAATCAGATTATTACAAACACTTTAAAGCAGGTCAAGGTCATCTTGCAAAGAGATATGTCAAGGTCATATTATCAAAAATATAAAATGGAACATTGAAAGTGATTGACCTGACTTGACTTGAAAATTAAGGAACAACAAATGTTAATTGTCTTATTGATTTAGTTGATATTTGATTGATGTGCGTGCTGTTGTGTTTAAGACTATCGAAATCAGTTACATTAAGGAAAGTCCATTTGTTCATATCATTATTGATATTGATAATTTGCACGTATGATTTAGAGATATGAGCAAATCACCTATCTATCAGAATTTTTGTAACATGTTTCCGTAGTAACATTTTGACGTCCATAATTAACCCTGTTACTAGGTATATGGACCAGGAAGCTGAGAGGAAGCGGAAACAGAAAGAGGAGTTACTGAGAAGGGAGGAGCTTGCAAAGAAACGTGTCGCCGAGGAAACCAAGTTAAAGAGAGAAGAAATCATGCGCAGACTTGTAAGTTGCCTTACAAATTGGGTTTTGATATTTACAATGAATCAATTAACTTAAAAGTTTTTTCTTTTATTTCAAGACTAGGAAACCAAGTTTTGCTTATATATTTGGTTTAATTAGTTTAATGTCCTATTAACAGCCAGGGTCATTTAAGGATGTGCCAGGTTTGTTGGTGGAGGAAAGCCAGAGTACCCGGAGAAAAACCACCGACCAGCGGTCAGTACCTGGCAACTGCCCAACATGGGATTCGAACTCGCGAACTTGCTTATATAAATACTATGGTCACATTTTTCCATTAAATTTGTTTAATTCTTGAAAATAATTAAATAAGTGAGAAAATGTTTTTTTTTTTATTCAAACAGGACATGCTGAGACAGAAGGAGAAGTTGTTAATGGACCGTTTACATCGAGCTTACCGTCGTGCCGAGAGTCAGCTCATAAGTGTCCTTGAACGTAGGAAAGGGGAAGTCAAGGTCAGTATCAAACCTTCTCAACAAGTAAACAAAAAACAAAATTTTACTCTGGCAAGACCATCATGAAGAAATTAAAATAAGAAAAAATGATAGATATAAAGAGTTAGTTCCCTTGATAATATTTTGATGTTTGGTTGAAGATAAGATGTGGAAAGTTCTCTGCCCTTGCATTGATAAGTATTGATTATTGTCATGTGTTTATAAACATAACATCATACTGTTTTGAGAACAATAATGACGTCGCAGAATGGATACCTTTATACCCGTAAGGGAGATAATAACTCCGTAATATGAAAATATGGAATAATAAAATGCTCAAACTGCTGTAAGCCAAGGGTAATCAATGAAAATGCTCTCCTGTTTGCTCATCCTATCTTATTCTTTCTGATGCAAATATTTTGAGGATTTCTATTCTGTCTTTGCACATTACAGAGTTATCTGCACTTGCAGGTAGGTATTGATTGTGACGTCATGTGTTTGCAAGCGTAACGTCATACGTTTCGGAGAAAACGACGTGAATTGCGCTCACAAAATAATGACGTAAAAATCGATACCTACTCGCAAGGGAGCTAACTCTGTAATATGCAAAGACGGAATATAACATTGCCCTGAAACCATTTCAGACATTCTACGGTGATCTGATGACCATTGACGGCCAATATGGCGGGAGTCAAGGTCGTCGCTGGAAGGTCGACTGGGACAGAACACCACAGCCAATACAGGTCAAATTGGGATGTCTTCGTGGCGTCCGTGACAAATTACCAGGTAAGTCGTATTAAAGTCGGAAATGATTTAAAAAGAAGGAAGATTAAAAGTTTGATCATATAACAGAATAATATAAGTGTATGCTTTACTGAATATTTCAATTAAATTTTTTTTTTTACTTGTTTGAATAAAATAACAAAAATTGTGCAAAAAAACCAAAAAAACACTACAACGTGTACATATTATAGTTTCTATTTGACTCTGTTTTTGATTGACAGGTGGTCGCTATGTCTTGATGGTATCCCTGTACAATAGACTTGGTGGACATGTCCTGCGCTGGTAAAAGCTGAAAAGTCAGATGTGGGGGGCTGCCAGCTTACCTGTCCAGCACGACGGATTCTTCTACAACGTGGAGATGAAGGTACAGAAGTCCCTCTATACATTAAAACATGGTTATAATGAACTAGTCCGCTAAACCTGCCTATATTATTAGGCTTTTTTTTTTTTTTTTATTTTGCCTAATATATAGTCAGCTCGCGGTACCTCTTAAAAATGTGAAATCGTAGGCCAGATTTGGCCTACGCTACGTCAGCGGCATATTTCTAATATATCGTCCATGCAATGCCGGGAAAACGTACACATACCTTTATATTGGGATCTTATGTACTCCTTTGCCCCCATGTTACATCCCATTTATGAAATTAAACAACTGTGTACAATGAAATACTTCCGAGACCCTTCTATTTCACACATTTGTAATGGCCGCCGTATACACATTTAGTAGAGCAAACGGCAGCCAATCAACTTCGCTTCCGGTTTTATTTTTAAAAAACCACGTGTAGTCGAAAGATAAACAAAATGCTAGCCAGTTAGAGTTTTTAAAGTAAAATCATGGTCGACATACACGACATGTTGTCAAATATTCAAATTGAACACGACTATTGCTGGTACCGCATAACTTTCGCGATATTCACGTTGCATATACATGTAGCATATACACGGTAGAATTTTGTTTATCTTTCAACTACAAGTGGATATTTAAAAATAAAACCGGAAGCGAAGTTGATTGGCTGCCGTTTGCTCTACTAAATGTGTATACGGCGGCCATTACAAATGTGTGAAATAGAAGGGTCTCGGAAGTATTTCATTGTACACAGTTGTTTAATTTCATAAATGGGATGTAACATGGGGGCAAAGGAGTACATAAGATCCCAATATAAAGGTATGTGTACGTTTTCCCGGCATTGCATGGACGATATATTAGAAATATGCCGCTGACGTAGCGTAGGCCAAATCTGGCCTACGATTTCACATTTTTAAGAGGTACCGCGAGCTGACTATATATTAGGCAAAAAAAAAAAATTAAAAAAAAAAAAAGCCTAATAATATAGGCAGGTTTAGCGGACTAATAATGAACCACCTCTGGGGACCGACAAAACACTTAGTTATATAGTTTGTTATACACATATTACAGACATCTTATATGAACCTTGACGGGGAATGAAAGGTACTACATTGTAACCATGAATTTGTTGTAAATGTGTTCATTTTAAACATGTTTTATTGTATATGACAACGACTCATAGAATCTTACATGGGTCTGTCAAGTGGACAGGGATATCTCAACCCGAGTGAAAGATTTTGGCATGTCAACCCGAGGCTTGACGAGGGTTGACAGTCAAAATCTTTCATGAGGGTTGAGATATCCCTGTCCACTTGACAGGCCCATGTTTGATTCTTTCTCTCCCATACTGATTTGAAATTCTTGATGCTTTCCAGTTTTTTCATCACGTCATGATCACAGCAACGTCATTATGCGTTAGAATTGATGACGTTATCAACAATGCATGCTGCGGCATATATGCTGCGGCTATGCCGCATATATTGATGATGTCACATTATTGTCTAGCGCGTGTGACCTGTCTTACACCCCCTGTGTAAGATAGAGTTATCTTTTACCTAACAACCACGGGGTATCTCTGTGAAGTATGGGAGAAAGATACGTCTACAATGTTGAGATGTAGGTTACTGTTTGTGTCTTAGATTCTATTTCATATACATGTACTATAAACCAACTTACTCTCGCATTTTCAAACCTAACTACTTTTTTGCGACAACTTTATTTTGCGATTTAAAGTCATATGATTGTACTTAACATACTGTATTCTTGTAACTTGTTTTGCTCCTTCATGAAGCGAACGAAATTTAATCATACAAGCAAATAAGTAGATTTATAGTATATAACATAGTTATATCCACGGTTTTTGGTAGATATGGATCGTGAGTCATGTATTTATGATCATAATATTATATTATAATTATGTTTTACTAACTAAAATGTCACAATGATTACCCACCTTCCTCTTGGGCAGGGCATTGAAAAAGATATAACTCTTTTTATTGCAAATATGGAAAAATGTGATACCATGGCCATGGCATTTGTAGAAGTTTGAATTGCTAGTTTACGCAGTTATTTTATTTTAAGTTAATACAGTATAACTGTATGAAATATATTCAACTTTAACTTATTGAATACAATGTATAAAAAAAAATCGATGAATTTGAAAATAAATAGAACTAACAGATTATCATAATCTTCTGTATTTAAGTTTGACCAGAGTGTGTTTACTGTGCTGCCATCGAAAGCGTCTCTGAAGCCAGGCATGGTACTTGTGTTTGAGCTTTTCCTCCTCCGTGGAGCGACCGTCAAATCAGACCGCGTCGTCGGTTGGGGCAGCTTCCCCATCTGTGATGCTCAGTTTGATATCATAGAAGGAAAGTAAGTAATTAGAGCCTCAGTACTGTGAAACCTGTCTTAATGACCACCTCTGCATAAAGACCACCTGCTTAATAAGACCACTTTCTCAGGGTTCTAAATGAGCATTTATAGCACAATTTGACCTGTGTATAAAGACCACTTGGCATTTAAAAAAAACAATTTTTCTATGACACTTGGTTGGTCATTATAGACAGATTGGACTGTACCTACATAAATCTATGATGCGGATCTTTAATTATCTTTGTCCTTCCCATACTGTCTCAATCAATTATAACTTGCTAAATGGAGGAACAACCTGTGTGATAATTGCATTTTTAGCAAAACTAATTACATAAACTGATTTGAATTTGGTACCAGCAACTGGTTTTATTAAAGTCTCAGATATGAATTGGATATTATGAAAAAAAGTTCACCAAATAAATAACGAAAGAAATATTGTGATTACCTGTTAAAGAAATGGCAAATAGAAAGATTGATTTTACTGTTCATCTAGGTACAAGTGTCCATTCCTGCGAGGTGAGATGGACCCTAACATAGAGAAACACGAGAAAGTGGAGGAACTTGTGGCCGGAGACCTTGACCATTGGCTGTGTAACATGTACCTGGAGATCGTCAAATTGCCAAGGTCAGTTAAATAACCTTGACCCTGTGGCTATAATATCATTAGTTGTACTAGACACATTGTCTACATAACATTTTGAATATTTTCAAAGTGCGAATTTGTCACTACACTAACCAGTTGAAAATTAATATTGTGCTAAATTTAGATTGCTTGAATATAGGTATGTTCACAGTACAAGGTAAAAACCATTTGACGATGTAATCAAATTCAAACAATTTTATTGACAATGTCATATATAAGATTGGACACACTACATAGGTTTTCATCCATGATGTTTATACTTCATACTTTACATAAAATATATTGAAACAAAATAGGGTATGTTTTCTCTGTAGTTTTCCCTTCGTAAATATAATAGAATAATTTCTCTGTAGATTTCTCGCTGGACAGAAGGAGTACGAGGTTGAGTTAGAATTCTCCTCAACACTGACTGCCTACCCAGATAGAGTAAAGACAGGAGGCGAGGAATACAGGGATGGAGAGAACCCTGAATCTTCATCTACTGTAGGCTCCGAGCAGGAGGTAGACATAGGGTAAGTTTTCTACTGTAGGATCTGAGCAGGAGGTAGACATAGGGTAAGTTTTCTACTGTAGGGTCCGAGAGGGAGGTAGACACAGGGTAAGTTTTCTACTGTAGGATCTGAGCAGGAGGTAGACACAGAGTAAGTTTTCTACTGTAGGATCTGAGCAGGAGGTAGACACCGGGTAAGTTTTCTACTCTAGGCTCTGAGCAGGAGGTAGACATAGGGTAAGTTTTCTACTGTAGGATCTGAGCAGGAGGTAGACACAGAGTTAGTTTTCTACTGTAGGCTCCGAGCAGGAGGTAGACATAGGGTAAGTTTTCTACTGTAGGATCTGAACAGGAGGTAGACATAGGGTAAGTTTTCTACTGTAGGCTCTGAGCAGGAGGTAGACATAGGGTAAGTTTTCTACTGTAGGATCTGAGCAGGAGGTAGACATAGGGTAAGTTTTCTACTGTAGGATCTGAGCAGGAGGTAGACACAGAGTTAGTTTTCTACTCTAGGCTCTGAGCAGGAGGTAGACATAGGGTAAGTTTTCTACTGTAGGCTCCGAGCAGGAGGTAGACATAGGGTAAGTTTTCTACTGTAGGCTCTGAGCAGGAGGTAGACATAGGGTAAGTTTTCTACTGTAGGCTCTGAGCAGGAGGTAGACATAGGGTAAGTTTTCTACTGTAGGCTCTGAGCAGGAGGTAGACATAGGGTAAGTTTTCTACTGTAGGATCTGAGCAGGAGGTAGACATAGGGTAAGTTTTCTACTGTAGGCTCCGAGCAGGAGGTAGACATAGGGTAAGTTTTCTACTGTAGGCTCTGAGCAGGAGGTAGACATAGGGTAAGTTTTCTACTGTAGGATCTGAGCAGGAGGTACACATAAGGTAAGTTTTCTACTGTAGTATCTGAGCAGGAGGTAGACACAGGGTAAGTTTTCTACTGTAGGCTCCGAGTAGGAGGTAGACATAGGGTAAGTTTTCTACTGTAGGCTCCGAGCAGGAGGTAGACATAGGGTAAGTTTTCTGCGGTAGGATCTGAGCAGGAGGTAGACAAAGGGTAAGTTTTCTACTGTAGGCTCTGAGCAGGAGGTAGACATAGGGTAAGTTTTCTACTGTAGGATCTGAGCAGAAGGTAGACACAGCGTAAGTTTTCTACTGTAGGCTCCGAGCAGGAGGTCGACATAGGGTCAGTTTTCTACTGTAGGATCTGAGTAGGAGGTAGACATAGGGTAAGTTTTCTACTGTAGGATCTGAACAGGAGGTAGACATCGGGTAAGTTTTCTACTGTAGGCTCTGAACAGGAGGTAGACATAGGGTAAGTTTTCTACTGTAGGATCTGAGCAGGAGGTAGACATAGGGTAAGTTTTCTACTGTAGGCTCTGAGCAGGAGGTAGACATAGGGTAAGTTTTCTATTGTAGGCTCCGAACAGGAGGTAGACATAGGGTAAGTTTTCTACTGTAGGCTCTGAGCAGGAGGTAGACACAGGGTAAGTTTTCTACTGTAGGATCTGAGCTGGAGGTAGACATAGGGTAAGGTTTCTACTGTAGGATCTGAGCAGGAGGTAGACATGGGGTAAGTTTTCTACTGTAGGATCTGAGCAGGAGGTAGACATACGGTAAGTTTTCTACTGTAGGCTCTGAGCAGGAGGTAGACATTGGGTCAGTTTTCTACTGTAGGATCTGAGCAGGAGGTAGACATAGGGTAAGTTTTCTACTGTAGGATCTGAGCAGGAGGTAGACATAGGGTAAGTTTTCTACTGTAGGATCTGAGCAGGAGGTAGACATAGGGTAAGTTTTCTACTGTAGGATCTGAGCAGGAGGTAGACATAGGGTAAGTTTTCTACTGTAGGATCTGAGCAGGAGGTAGACATAGGGTAAGTTTTCTACTGTAGGATCTGAACAGGAGGTAGACATAGGTAGACATAGGGTAAGTTTTCTACTGTAGGATCTGAACAGGAGGTAGACATAGGGTCAGTTTTCTACTGTAGGATCTGAGCAGGAGGTAGACATAGGGTAAGTTTTCTACTGTAGGCTCTGAGCAGGAGGTAGACATAGGATAAGTTTTCTACTGTAGGATCTGAGCAGGAGGTAGACATAGGCTAAGTTTTCTACTGTAGGATCTGAGCAGGAGGTAGACACAGGGTAAGTTTTCTACTGTAGGATCTGAGTAGGAGGTAGACATAGGGTAAGTTTTCTACTGTAGGATCTGATTAGGAGGTAGACACAGGGTAAGTTTTCTACTGTAGGATCTGAGCAGGAGATAGACATATGTAAGTTTTCTACTGTAGGCTC
>SAYR01054744.1:0-17278 GCA_004382745.1 Argopecten irradians irradians | reverse complement strand
CGCAACAGGAGGTAGACATAGGGTAAGTTCTTTGTTTACCTTATTTCAGTAAAGTGGAAACTGATGGCCTGAAGAAAAGCTATGTGATGAGGAAGTGACCCCTTGAATACGTCCTTGCTGAGATTGATAATTGGCAGGTGAAAGGCACATGACAACGTCACTTTTTTCCTAACAAACATAAATTCACTCGGCCGATAGCATCCAGATGAAAACACAATCAAATCAAGCCTATTGGAAAAAAAACTATAATAAAATTAAGCCTATGGCTTTGCCAATACATTCAAATTGCATAAGGTCACTCTGTATAAAGGACAATTTTGTTTTATTTGGATGAAACTCTGTATAAACAACAAATGTCAATAAACACACGTTTTTGCTTTAACTGTACATGTTCCAATTTTGTGGTTCTTTATGTCAGTTTGCTTACACTGAATGCCTTAAATTTCATGAAAATTCTTGTTGATTTTTACTTTCAGCACCTTCCCGTGACAGTCTGAAATCTCCATCGTTTACGAAACAGACAATGAGGTGGTCGTTCAGTGAGGTCAACCGCGACGGCCACAAAGGTTCAAACTAGGATGAGACCAATATTGTAAGACCTGTATATAAAAAACAAACAAAGGTATACACCATATAGCCTGTTATTTTTTGTTAGACAAAATGTACAAATAAAATTTCAGTGGTTTTGAATGTTTCGCTGATCTCACTTAGAATAATTTCACGCGATCATTTTTTTTCAGCTTAGCAATGTAATGCAAAAATCGCAAAATTTACCCGCAAAAATATCCGGTTATTCGGTAAACTCAGATTAATTTTCAGAATTAACTAATTCTCAAACGTCATCAGAATAGAAATTTTCTCAGCATAAAAAAAACCCCAGTTCAATTGAAAATGTTGTTAAATTTCACAAGGTTTTAAATGTAGTTAGAAAACTACAAGCTAGGCTAAATATCTTACTGATTTTTGTCAATAGCTTGAGACGACCACATACGGGTCACCGTATCATATCACAAGGATAGGAAGATGCACATGGGCCATCGAGACGATTCAGAGGAGAGTGACTCAATATAGACGATTATGTATGCCCATCAAGAAAGGTCAAGAGTTCAAGGCAAGTCAAGGGCATGCCCGGAATGTATTATAAGGTAAGTTAATTCTGTGATATTTGCTGTTGCTACTACATCTGTCTTCTACTGGGAAAAAACTCAATCTTTCAAATTCTTACAATCATTTATATTATCTGAATTCATATTTGCTCCCACATTTTAATATGTTATTACACAGGACTTCTCCTAAATAAATTAAGATGCAGTATTTGGCCGGGCCTATAAGAATCAACTTTTCCCTTTTTTGAGGGCTCAATTTAATTACCTAAATTTAGATCCTAGGAGTACTTAATATGACAAAGGTCATTTCAGTGAAATGTCATGTGAACAATTTCATGTAAATGTATATAATCTAATAAAATTAATTGGATTCAATTCATGATAGCTGAACGTTAAAGACTTGTTATGAACCATTGGGATATTTTGTTGGCGTTGATTCATTGATAAATTGTTTATTTGATCAGCCATTACCTGAAATAACCCCCAAGATGACAAATGACCTTTGGATATTTTTGTGGACGTCTTGATTTCATGATATTGCTATTTGATCAGCATTACCTGAACAACCCGCAAGATGACAAATGAACCTTTGGATATTTTTGTTGACGTTGAATTTTCATGATATTGTTATTTTGATCAGCATCTACGTGACAACCCCAACAATGCTACCAGAAGAAGCTGTTTTCCACTTGTTACCCACGTACAAGCGTTACAACACCCGAAGACAAGAAAGAAACTCAGCCGCGTGGAGCAGCTGGAGCAACACTCCATCGCAGTACAAGAAGTTATTTCCACTTTGTCTTTTCTGACATTTCTGGGTCCAGGATCATGAAGAAATTTATAAACTTTATTTCTTGCTTTAGCTAAACAATGTTGACATATGCTATTTTGTAATGTTTTCTCATTATTTAACTATGGTATCACTCAACATTTTTATACAACCATTGTGCAATGAGTAATTTCTCATAGTGTTTTAATCAAAACTATTTTATCTCATGCAAAATATTTTTTTATATAAAAATCAACATTTCAATCAGTGGCTTAGTCATACTTACTTGCCTTTATTCTTATCTGATCTATGAGAATGCGAATTTCAATGTTTATAATACCTAGATATCTAAATATAGTCAGATCACTGGTGGTGGACCACCAAATGACCCTTCGCTATCGTTCGCCGCATTAAAACTCACAACAACACAAACACACAACAAAATCAAAAATCATCTGTCTAATGTATTAAATATACACACTTGACTTCCCCGTTTACTGTCATTTTTTCTGATAGTAGACGCTCGACACCCTCAAACTTTTAAGCACACACGAGTCCATCACATTTACAAAACAAATTATCACACTGTGAAAGCGACATTCTGAGCGTGTAATAGTGCTACCATAAACTTGTCCTCTCACATAATTTCACATATTAAGGAGATAGACATAGGGTAAGTTTTCTACTGTAGGATCTGAGTAGGAGGTAGACATAGGGTAAGTTTTCTACTGTAGGCTCCGAGCAGGAGGTAGACATAGGGTAAGTTTTCTACTTTAGGATCTGAGTAGGAGGTAGACATAGGGTAAGTTTTCTACTGTAGGGTCCCAGCAGGTGGTAGACATAGGGTAAGTTTTCTACTGTAGGATCTGAGCAGGAGGTAGATATAGGGTAAGTTTTCTACACTAGTCTCTGAGTAGGAGATAGACATAGGGTAAGTTTTCTACTGTAGTATCTGAGTAGGAGGTAGACATAGGGTAAGTTTTCTACTGTAGAATCTGAACAGGAGGTAGACATAGGGTAAGTATTCTACTGTAGGATCTGAGTAGGAGGTAGATATAGGGTAAGTTTTCTACTGTAGGCTCCGAGCAGGAGGTAGACATAGGGTTAGTTTTCTACTGTAGGCTCCTAGCAGGAGGTAGATATAGGGTAAGTTTTCTACTGTAGGCTCTGAGTAGGAGGTAGACATAGGGTAAGTTTACCTACTGTAGGATCTGAGTAGGAGGTAGACATAGGGTAAGTTTTCTACTGTAGGATCTGAGTAGGAGGTAGACATAGGCCGAGTAAGTTCCTTTGTTACCTTATTCAGTAAAGTGGAAACTGATGGGCCTGGAGAAAAGCTATGTGATGAGGCAAGTGACCCCTGAATACGTCCTTGCCAAGAATTGATAATTGGCTAGGTGAAAGGCAAATGACAACTCAACTGTTTTTCCTAACAAACATCAAATTCACTGGCCTGAATAGCATCTAGATGAAAAACAATCAAATCAAGCCTATTGGGAAAAAAACATGATAAAATTAAGCCTAATGCTTGCAATACATTCAAACTTGCCATAAAGGTCACCTCTGTATAAAGGACAATTTGGTTTTATTTAGATTGAACTCTGTATAAACAACAAATGTCAATAAACAACGTTTTTGCTTTACTGTACATGTCATTTTGGTGTTCTTTATAGACAGGTTTGACTTTACACTGAAATGCATTAAATTCATGAAAAATTCTGTTGATTTTTACTTTCAGCACCTCCCTTGACAGTCTGAAATCTCCATCGTTTTACGAAACAGACAATGAGGGTGGTCGTTCAGTGAGGTCAACCGCGACGGCCACAAAGATCAAACTAGATGAGGCTAATATGGTAAGACGTGTATATCAAAAATAAAAAAATGTATATACCATAAACATTGTAGCCAGTTATTTTTGTCGGACAAAATGTACAAATAAAATTTCAGTGGTTTTGAATGTTCGTGATCTGACTTAAGAATATTTCACGGATGAAATTATCGCTAGCAGTGTAATGCAAAATCGGCAAAATATTATCCCCGCAAAAATATCCGATTATTCGGTAAACTCAGATAATTTTCAGAAATTACTAATTTGTCATTTGTCATCAGATAAATTGTTCTCAGCATAAAAAAAACCTATCATTGAAATATGTTAGTTTAAATTAACAAGTTTAATTAAGTTAGAAAACCTACAAGCTAGGCAAATACCTACTGATTTTGTACAATAGTAGCACACCTAGGCTCACGTATCAACACAAGATAGAAGATGCACAGGCCTCGGAGACGATTCAGAGAGTGACTCAGATATAGACGATATTACGCCATCAAGAAAGCCAAGAGTTCAAGCAAGTCTAGGGCATGCCGGAATGTATTATAAGGGTAAAGTTTAATGTTGATTGCTGTGATATAATTTCTGGTTCTCTGATCTGAGGGGAAAACTCAATCTTTCAAATGTCTTACACATTTATATTATCTGAATTCATATTGCTCCCACCATTTAATATGTTATTTACACAGGACTTTCTCTGTTCTTAATAATTAGATGCAGTATTGGACCGGCTTAGAATCATTTGCCCTTTTTTGAGGCTCAAATTTAATTCACTCATTATGATTCCTAGGAGTACAGTGTATTGACAAAGTCATTTCACGTGAAATTTCATGTGTAAAAATTTTTCATGTGAATGTATATAATCTAATAAAAGTTAATTGGGTCATTCATGATAGCTGAATGTTAAAAACTTGTCTATGAGCCTTGGATATTTTGGTGGACGTTTTTATTTTCTTGATATTGTTATTTGATCAGCATTACCTGAAAACCCCCAAGATGACAAATGAACCATTATTATTTGTTGGACGTTTGATTCATGATATTGTTTATTTTGATCAGCATTACCTGAACAACCCAAGATGACAAATGAACCTTGGATATTTTTGTGGACGTTTGATTTCATGATATTGTTATTTGATCAGCATTACCTGAATAACCCCCAAGATACAATATGAACCAGTATTATTTTGTGACGTTTGATTCATGATATTGTTATTTTTGATCAGCATTACGCTGAATAACCCGCCAAGATGACAAATGAACCATTGGTTATTTTTTGACGTTTGATTTCTGATATTGTTATTTTGATCAAATACCTGAACACCCCCAGATGACAAATGAACCATTGAATATTTTATGGACGTTTGATTTCATGATATTGTTATTTTGATCAGCATTACCTGAATAACCCCCAAGATACAAATGAACCATTTGATATTTTTGTGACGTTTGATTTCATGATATTGTTTTTGTATCAGCATTACCTGAAAACCTCAGATACAATGAACCATGTTATTGTTTGACGTTATTTATGATATTGTTATTTTGATCAGCATTACCTGAATAACCCCCAAGATAACAAATGAAACCGTTGGTTATTTTTTGGACGTTTGATTATCATGATATTGTTATTTTATCAGGATTATCTTGAACAACCTCAAGAGACAAATGAACCTTTGGTGATTTTTGTTTGACGTTTGATTTCATGATCATTTTTATTTTGTATCAATTACCTGAAAACCCCAAATGGCACAAATGAACCATTGAATTTTTGTTGACGTTGATTTCAGATAATGTTATTTTGATCATCATTACCTGAACAACCCCCAAGATGACAAATGAACGTTGGATTATTTTTGTGGACGTTTATCATGATATGTGTATGTTGATCACATTACCTGAACAACCCCAAGATGACAATGAACTTTGGTATTTTTTGTTGACGTTTGATTTCATGATATGTCTATTTCAGCATTACCTGAATAACCCCAAGATGACAAATGAACCATTGGATATTTTGTGACGTTGATTTCATGATATTGTTATTTTGATCAGCATACTGAATAACCCCAAGAGACAAATGAACCTTTGGATATTTTTTTGCTGAACGTTGATTTTCATGATATTGTTATTTAATCAGCATTCACTGAACAACCCCCAAGATGACAAATGAACCATTGGATATTTTTGTTGACGTTTGATTTCATGATATTGTTATTTTGATCAGCATTACACTAACAACCCCCAAGATGACAAATAACATGGTTATATTTTGTTGACGTTTATTTCATATATTGTTATTTTGATCAGCATTACCTAAACAACCCCCAATATGACAAATGAACCTTTGGATATTTTTTGAAAAATCGTTTGATTTCATGATATTGTTATTTTTGATCAGCATTACCTGAACACCCCCAAGATGACAAATGAACCATTGGATATTTTTGTGAACGTTGAATTTCATGATATTGTTATTTTATCGAGCATTACCTGAACAACCCAAGATGACAAATAACCATTGATATTTTTTGTGACGTTTATTCATGATATTGTTATTTTGATCAGCATTACCTGAACAACCCCCAAGAGACAAATGAACCTTGATATTTGTTGACGTTTATATATAATTTATTTGATCAGCATTACCTGAACAACCCCCAAGATGACAAATGAACCCATTGGGATATTTTTGTTGACGTTGATTTATATATATTGTTATTTTTATCAGATACCTGAACAACCCCCAAGATGACAAATGAACAATGTTGGACATTTTTGTAACGTTTGATTTCATGATATTGTTATTTTTGATCAGCATTACCTGAACAACCCCCAAATACAAGATGAACCATTGGATAGTTTTATGTGGACGTTTGATTTCATGATATTGTTATATTATCAGCATTACCTGAACAAACCCCCAAAGATGACAAATGAACTTTGATAATTTTTATAGTTGATTTCATGATATTGTTATTTTTGATCAGCATTACCTGAATAACCCCCAAGATTACAAATAACCATTGGAATTTTTGTGGACGTTTGATTCATATATTGTTATTTTGATCAGCATTACCTGAATAACCACCCAAGATGACAAATGAACCATTGGATTTTTGTGGACGTTTGATTTCATGATATTGTATTTTTGATCAGCATTACCTGAACAACTCCCAAGATAACAAATGAACATTGGATATTTTAGTGGACGTTTGATTCATGATATTGTTTATTTTGATCAGCATTACCTGAATAACCCCAAGATGACAAATGAACATTGATATTTTTGTGGACGTTTGATTCATGATATTGTTATTTTGATCAGCATTACCTGAACAACCCCAAGCAATGAAAATGAACCATTGGGATATTTTTGTGGACGTTTTGATTTCATGATATTGTTATTTTGATCAGCATTACCTGAACAACCCCCAAATGACAAAATGAACCTTTGGATATTTTTGTTACGTTTTTTCAATGATATTTTTTTTGATCAGCATTACCTGAACACCCCCAAGATGACAAATGAACGTGTTATTTTTGTTACGTTTGATTTCATGATATTGTTATTTTTGATCAGCATTACCTGAACAACCCTCAAGATGACAAGATGACCATTGGATTATTTATGGACGTTTATTTCATGATATTGTTATTTTAATCAACATTACCTGAATAAACCTCAAGATGACAAATGAACCTTTGGATTTTTTTGGACGATTGATTCATGATATGTTTATTTTGATCAGGCATTAACCTGAACCAATTGGATATTTGTGTGACGTTTGATTCATGATATATTATTTTGATCAGCATTACCTGATACCCCCAAGATGACAAATGAACCATTGATATTTTTTATGGACGTTTATTTCATGATATTGTATTTTGATCAGCATTACCTGAATAACCCCCAAGATGACATGAACCATTGGAATTTTTGTGGACGTTTGATTTATATATATTGTTATTTTGATCAGCATTACCTGAACAACCCCCAAGATGACATATAACATTGGATATTTTTGTTGACGTTTGATTTCCATGATATTGTTATTTTGATCAGCATTACATGAACAACCCTCAAGATACAAATAACCAGTTGGTTATTTTTTTGAACGTTTGATTTCATGATATTGCTATTTTGAGTCAGCATACCTGAATAACCCTCAAGATGACAAATGAACCATTTGAATATTTGTGACGTTTGATTTCATGAATTGTTATTTTGATCAGCATTACCTGAACAACCCCACAGATAACAAATGAACCGTTGGTTATTTTGTGGACGTTTATTTCATGATATTGTTATTTTGATCAGCATTACCTGAACACCCCCAGATGACAAATGAACCTTTTATTTTAATGGACTTTTTCCATGATATTGTAATTTATCAGCATTACCTGAATAACCCCAAGATAACAAAGAAACCGTTGGTATTTGTGGACATTTGATTTCATGATATTGTTATTTGATCAGCATTACCTAACAACCCCAAGATGACAAATTGACCATTGGAAATTTTTAGTGGACGTTTTATTCAGATATTTGTATTTTTGATCAGATTACCTGAACCCACAATAACAAATGAACGTTGGTATTTTTGTGGACGTTTGATTTCTAGGAATTTTATTTTGATCAGCATTACGACTGACAACCCCAAGATAACAATGAACCGTGTTATTTTGTGGAATTGAATTTCATGATAGTTATTTATCAAGCATTACCTGAACAACCCCCAGATGACCAAAGAAACTTTATATTTTAGTGACGTTGATTTCAGATATTTTATTTTGATACATTACTGAACAACCTACAAGATGACAAATGAACATTGGATAATTTTTGTGACGTTTATTATTATATTTTAATTTTATCAGCATTACTATGAACAACCAAGATGACAAAGAACCGTTGGTTATTTTGTGACATTTGATTTCATAATTTTATTTTGATCAGCTTACTGAAAACCTCAAAATGACAAATGAACCATTGGTATATTTTTGGACGTTTGATTTCATGATATTTTATTTTGATCAGCATTACCTGACAACCCCCAAAATGACAAATGAACCTGGTTTTTTTGTGGATTTGATTTGCATGATATTGTATTTGATCAGCATTACCTGAATAACCCTCCAAGATGACAAATGAACCATTGGATATTTTTGTTGACGTTTGATTGGTATTGTTATTTTGATCAGCATTACCTGAACAACCCCAAGATGACAAATGAACCATTTTATTTTTGTGGACGTTTGATTTCATGATATTGTTATTTTGATCAGCATTACCTGAACAACCCCCAAGATGACAAATGAACCATTGGATATTTTTGTTGGACGTTTGATTTCATATATATTGTTATTTTGATCAGCATTACCTGAATAACCCCAAGATGACAAATGAACCAGGATATTTTTGTGACGTTTGATTTCATGATATTGTTATTTTTATCAGCATTACCTGAACAACCCCCAAGATAACAAATGAACCGTTGTTATTTTTGTGACATTTGATTTCATGATATTGTTATTTTGATCAGCATTACCTGAACAACCCCCAAGATGACAAATGAACCATTGGTATATTTTTGTGGACGTTTGATTTCATGATATTGTTATTTTGATCAGCATTACCTGAACAACCCCCAAGATGACAAATGAACCATTGGATATTTTTGGACGTTTGATTTCATGATATTGTTATTGATCAGCATTACCTGAACAATCCCCAAGATGACAAATGAACCATTGGATATTTTTGTGGACGTTTGATTTCATGATAGTTATTTTGATCAGCATTACCTGAACAACCCCCAAGATGACAAATGAACCTTGGTTATTTTTGTGACATTTGATTTCATGATATTGTTATTTGATCAGCATTAACTCTGAACAACCCCCAAGATGACAAAGAACCATTGATATTTTTGTGGACATTTGATTTCAGATATTGTTATTTTGATCAGCATTACCTGAATAACCCCAAGATATCAAATGAACCATTGGATATTTATGTGGACATTTGATTTCATGATATTGTTATTTTGATCAGCATTACCTGAATAACCCTCAAGATGACAAATGAACCATTGGATATTTTTGTGGACGTTTGATTTCATGATATTGTTATTTTGATCAGCATTACCTGAACAACCCCCAAGATGACAAATGAACCATTGGATATTTTTATGGTCGTTTGATTCCATGATATTGTTATTTTGATCAGCATTACCTGAACAACCCCCAAGATGACAAATGAACCATTGGATATTTTTGTGGACGTTTGATTTCATGATATTGTTATTTTGATCAGCATTACCTGAACAACCCCCAAGATGACAAATGAACCTTTGGATATTTTTGTGGAAGTTTGATTTCATGATATTGTTATTTTGATCAGCTATACCTGAACAACCCCAAATATCAAATGAACCGTTGGTTATTTGTGGACGTTTGATTTCATGATATTGTATTTTGATCAGCATTACCTGAACAACCCCCAAGATGACAAATGAACCATTGAATTTTTGTTGACTTTGATTTCATTGTTGTTATTCGTTTTAATCACTGTGTACATAAAATCTAGTATATTAGGTCTTAAAACTACATGCCTGTGTATTGTCTGAATTTACATGTCCCTGTGTCATGTAATGTCCTGTACATGTAAATCGTGTGTATGTAAGTTGTTATGATGACGTATGAGAGGTGAGTGAATGGATTGGTGAGTGTGTCACATTGACCCTGCATGACCCTGTCCTTGCACGTGCACGCCCACCCTGTGGAAGCGTGTCCACACATTACATGGAAAATAGCGCGACATGTAACACCTATAGCTGGAAGCCTGTGTTCTTACGGCCACAGTGCTGAAAGGTATGTTTATTTAATATTTAACTAGAAATAAAGTAATTAACTTATTATTCATTATGCAATATAATTAATATACTTAATAGTTTCTTGTATAACTTCTTTAAATAAATTGTCCATAAACCTTTATAATTTGTATATGTATAACAAGGATCGCACGTGGTCCGTTAGGTTCAGTAATGTATAGGTAAAGTGATTGTAAACTAAAATGTAATAACCATGAAATTAAAATAGAATTTACTATAGATATAAATAAATAAATACCTGTATATTATATTTATTACTTTACAGTATAAATATATCATATTATAGCCGGTACATTTATGTGTCCCTATGTATTGTCAGGTATTGTTCTTTTTATTTCAGGTTATCTGTCTCCGTTTTGCGTATAATAAAACTATCAGCTGTTTACAGTTGTCAGAGTAGTTTATTTACGAAGAGAACAAATACCCATATTATCACTCTCGTGACATTGTTATTTTGATCAGCATTACCTGAATAACCCTCAAGATGACAAATGAACCATTGGATATTTTTGTGGACGTTTGATTTCATGATATTGTTATTTTGATCAGCATTACCTGAACAACCCCCAAGATGACAAATGAACCATTGTTTATTTTTGTTGACGTTTGATTTCATGATATTGTTATTTTGATCAGCATTACCTGAATAACTCTCAAGATAACAAATGAACCGTTGGTTATTTTTGTGGACGTTTGATTTCATGATATTGTTATTTTGATCAGCATTACCTGAATAACCCTCAAGATAACAAATGAACTGTTGGTTATTTTTGTGGACGTTTGATTTCATGATATTGTTATTTTGATCAGCATTACCTGAACAACCCCCAAGATGACTACCAGAAGAAGCTGTTTTCCATGTTACCACGTACAACGTTGTTACAACCTCCGAAGAAGAAGAAGAAACTCACCCGCGTGGAGCAGCTGGAGCAACACTCCATCGCAGTTCAGTAAGTTATTTCCACTTTGTCTTTTCTGAAACTGGGTCCAGGATCATGAAGAAATTTATAAACTTTATTTCTTGCTTTAGCTAAACAATGTTGACATAGTTTTTTGTAATGTTTTCTCATTTTATCATGGTATCAACTCAACATTTTATCAACATTGTCCATGAGTTTTCTCATGTGTTTTAATCAAAACTATTTTATCCCATGCACATTTTTTTTATATAAAATCAACATTTACAATCTGTGGTTTAGTTCTTACTTGCCTTTTTCTTATCCTGATCTTTGAGATGCATTCATTGTTTATATCCTGATATTAATGTCAGACCTGTGGTTTGGCCCCAAATGACCTTAGCTATCGATTGGCAGTAAAAACTCCAACAAACAAACAAACAAACAAACAAACAAACAAAATCATCTGTAATTACTGTAAATATTACTGACTTACTTGACGGTCATTTTTCTGATAGAGACGTCGACACCTTCAAACTTTTAGCAACACAGTTCATACATTTACAAAACAAATTACACACTGTGAAAAGTGACATTCGTGTAATAGTGCTACCATAAATTTCCTCTAACATAAATTTTCACATATACAGTTAACTGCATTAAAAAGATTTCATGATCTTCAGGCATGCTTTGTATGATAACAACTAAGTTGTTCAAAATCGTAATCAAAACATAGGTAGTCTATTAGGATTTTTTTAGAGTTATCAAAATGTGCGAGTAATGAAACAGTAAAAAAGTGTTATCTGGTTTTCTTGATATGAACACATTTGGCAAATTCTACAAAAAGTCCTAGCGAACTTCATACCCTAGCATTTGCTTTTGTTCAGTTGGCGTTTATTTTCCCATAATTGCCATCTGAAAGCAGTTCAATCCTTAGTTATTTAATAAATGAACCTTTACAATTTTAGACCAGCCTTTGCAGGGAAAGGTCGTACGGCACGCAAGAGTTATGAGAAGATGCAGTACGTGGGACGTCAGTTTCTAGCAGAGCTCGGCCTCTCACAATGGAGAAGTCAGGAATTCTGGGGAATGATCCTCCTGTTCATTGTCATTTTCTTTATGAGAATGTACATGCATTACATCGGACAATGGCTGTACTTGCATGTTATCGACATCCCTGTCAACTCGTAAGTTTTCCTCAAAGTTTTAATATTAATCTCGAATTCTTGAAAACCAATTTGTAAGTGCATATTAATGGTAATAGCTGTCGTTGTGGATATGCAAATTAATACATGAATGAGTTTAAATTTCTCCTGAGAAATCCAAGATAGTCACTGTGGTCCTATTAAGAGCAGTAAATATTTAGAAATTATCTGATTTCAATAAAAATTGGTATACACCAGTCATGGAGACCACTAAAGCTATTAGTTTTGAACATGTCTAGAAATCAATTCTGTATATATAGGGCTAACTTCAGGACCCTTTTAAGAGGACTTTGGTTTTCAAGTTATTTATAATAGCACTGTAAGAAAAATTGAAATAATAAACGCTGTTAGCCTTTAAAAATAAATCTTCGTATATTATAGATGTATAGTGCTAACACTGTCAATTTGATTTGTGAGTAACAGCTAGAGCCGTCTGTTAAAAGTAACATAGCTGTTCGTATTTTTTCACAGCTTCAACTTCCTGCCATACACGGTAGAACTGAACTACCAGCCGACACTGCTGGCGAGGAGAGAAGAGATTGGAGTGGTGTGGACCGGTCCATTGTTGAACCTGATCATATTCTGTCTGTTTATTATCCTGGTCTGGATCTCCCAACTGTTGTTTGGACTCTTCCCAGACCTCGGATGTAAATTTGTGATCGTGTATGGCCTCCACACTTTCCTTGACCCCCTGACGATTCTGATCGTGGATGTGTCTCTTGGAGTAAGTATTGTCAAATAAATGTGGAAATTTTCGCATGTTGATTGTTTCCCCATAGTCAGTTGTTCTATAGTTAAGGATTAACTTGAATAGATTTTTAGGTCACCTGAGACGAAGTCTCAAGTGACCTATTCTAATCACCTTTTGTCCGTTGTCGTCCGTCGTGCGTCGTGCGTCGTCCGTCGTGTGTCCGTAAACAATTTACATTTTTGACTTCTTCTCCAAAACTGCTGAAGCAATTTCAATGAAATTTTGCACAAACCTTCTTAGGCATAAGGCCAATAAAAATTGTGAATTATATGGTCCCCACCCCCCAGGGGCTGTGAGAGGGGCCAAAGGGGTGTAAAATTGAGTAAAATTTCAAAAAATTCTTCTTCTCTCCCACAGATGTGGTTAGAATCAATACTCTTCATAGATAGAAAGGTCTTAAGGTCCTTTTACAAAAATTGTGAATTATATGACCCTGGGGTCTCTAGTTTCCCCCTGGGGGAGGGGGTTAAGTTTACTATAGTTTTATATGGGGAAAAACACATTTTTGCTTATTATTTGGTCATTTGTAATAGGAAATGAGTCAAATGTTGTCAGAATTATCAGTATGAGATTGGCCATTTAATCCTATTAACAAATTTTCTATGACTGACCCCAGGGGCTTTAGGGGCGGGGTCAAAAGGGGTCAAATAGGCTAAATAACTTCAAAAATCTTCTTCTGAAATTCGGAAATGGTAGAATCAATTACTTTTCATAAATAGAAAGTTCTTAAGGTCCTTTACAAAAATTGTGAATTATATGACCCTGGGGTCCACAATTCCCCCTGGGGAGGGGTCAAGTTTTACTATAGTTTATTAGGGCTGCCGCGATACGGCAGAAAGCGTACCACGATATATTGCGATACACGGTCACACTTAATAACGACAACAAACGACAACAAACGACAAGAAACGACAACAAAACGACAACACGTAAATAACAAGGAAAGTTAGTGACCACACAAGTATTGTTATATTCAGTACATTAAAATGAATATTTCTACCAAGTTTTATGAATTGGTGCAAAATGAAGGAATTAGAGCGATTTAATATTCTGAAATCGGCCGCTGGTCAACGATAAATCGAGTGACAAGAGGTTTGCCGTGACGGTTATACCGACAACACGTTGTAACATCGAAAATGTTTTAAAAACCTAACGACAACAGAAGATGTGTTAATTTGTCATACTATAATGCATCTATGTACAAAATTGCATTAAGATTGGAATAAAAATGAAGACTTTATACTGTTTAATGTTACGAGATCGGCGACTGGTCCAGATTTATATCGCGAGTGTGTATGTTCAGTATTTACCGACAAACACATCATAGCATTAAAAAAAATTAGAAAAACCTAACGACAAACATAAGATATGTTGTTTGTCATACCATAATGCATCTCTGTACAAAAATTCATTAAGATTGAGTAAAAATACCGGAGTAATGACGATTTCAAATATGAAGAGACGCAGAGTGTATACAGTGTGTGTAAGCAAGCTTACATGTAGAGATCTAGATCCGACCGACAACACAAATTATTTTACGAAATTACGCAGTAATGTTACCGCAATAATAATATATGTAACCTATATCTAAAGAAAGTAATTCATGTCAATTGTAATGACTATTGAATGAAGATTTGATGAGTAAATGGTATTGAAATGTACAGAGCTTGCAGTCTTACATGTCTATACTTAGGAAGAAGCACACACGTGTGTATATTATCAGAGTGATTACAGTTCGCGATTGTATTTAAATGTTATGTAACATATTGGTGTGTTATATATACTTCCCATATGTTATCTTAAGAAATTACATTATTATATGTTTTTTTATTGTACATTTTGTATAAAATATTTGCGTAATTTTCGGGAGCATGAATGAACGACAAAGAAAAAGCGCCGATAATGTGTTCTATCTGGCGAGGATGACTGATCAATTTGGATACTATCAAAGAATTTGATTCAGTATCAAGCAAAATCGACAATATGTATGGTGAACGTATGGGTACATATTGTCTGAAAAAACTTTACCAACTATCCGGCGCAGGGTGGTTGAGGCCCAGTACGATGCCCCCATATACCCAAAGGCTGGAAAAACAACAATGCGAATCAATGAATGACATCATAAAGCTTGTTGGTGACTGGAAAATTTCGAAAAACGATTAGAGCACATACAAAACACGAAGTACAACCACGTGCGCAGATCCGCGTCACGGAATAGGAGAGTACGAATTAGCTCCGCATGCGCAACATTTAAAAATAAGTTCAGTATTTTGGAGAACATGCCAAAGACAAAGACAACGACAACGGAACGTTGCACAAGTTTTGAAACTTGTGAAGCAGAAAAGGAACTTATATCTTCCACTAATGGAATGCTAACTATTACAAAAAACCAGCCATCGCGAAAAAAACCGGATACACGAAAACGTGTACGTGGGAATGAACAGAATCGCACGGTCCGTCTAAACAGAAAAAAATGTCTTAGCGAAATCTCTGTGTGCCCACAGGACGGGGTTCAAGATATTTAAGGATTGTGTTTCTCTTAAACATTATAGACTTTAACGATAACGTGTGCGAATTATCAGTTGGACATTTACGATATGTTTGGCGAAATATCTGTGTGCCCGCAAGACGGATTCGAGTATCGATGTTATAACAGTTAAAATTTTTGACCTTCTAATACTTTTTCAAAATGAATTTCACTATGTATGTGTCAGGTAAAAAATCATTCAATAATAAAAATGTGTAAGTTCAGTTAATAAAAAAGGTTAATAAACGTAATATTTGTAAGCTCCTCCGAATTTAAAACTTACGATACGCAAGCGAAAATCTGTGTGCCCGCAAGAGGATTCAAGATATTTAAACTTAATCTTTCAAATAAAACGTATTAAAATAAAGTTACTGCGTAATAAAAAAAGTGAATAATATAAAAATATTTACGCAGCTAAAAATCACAACACAAAAAAAACTAACGTGACGCTACCCCAATTTTGGAACGTACCCAAAATGAAACACTTTTAAAAATGTTGATACAGAATTTCAGTTTGCAATCTAACAACTAACAATAACAGTCCTGAACAAAAACTAAGGTCTGCTGACTATTTGTGTACAACATCTTCCATTTTGTGCTGGTAAGGCTACGGTTTATTAGTTTCCCGTGGCTGATGACACATCTTAAGATTCGATATATGAACAAAAGAACAACACGAGTACACTTACCAGACTTCATTGAAAAACACAATGCCAACTGTTCGAAACAAAACAAACCCTTACTACCCGAATGGGTAGTTCCAATGAAAAACAGAAAAGTGACCCTATTGCCAAACATCTTGATCTGTATCTAACTTTTCTATTTGAAGAGCGTAACACCCTCATAACCACCGAAATTATTTAAATAAAATGCCTGCTGCAATTAGCATTCAACGATTACTGTTTCACATTGCTTTGATCAAATACTATGTCCACTTGTGTTGAGTATAAAATCAAAACCTACTATAAGTAAAGTGAGAACAAAATATAAGTGTTGTCTGTGAGAGATATAACTGGTGGTATACTCAGCACATTCGTTTATGTGAAAAGATACAAATGTCTATTTCATTATTTAATAGAAGCCCTTATATCATTTTTATGAGAGCTCCCAGTATCTTTCCAAGCTGAATTATTAAATGGAAAAACTTAAAATATGTTTATAAAGGCTTTTGATCCATTAAATACCTTAATTTTGATATATATCATGTAAAACAGAATCACCTTTATCTGTTAAAGTGGTTTTAAATTAACCAGTATTTGAGATAATTTTGATTAGCATTATGACTACATTTTATATA
>SAYR01054661.1:0-19211 GCA_004382745.1 Argopecten irradians irradians | reverse complement strand
GCTGTCTCTTTCTCGGTGACCAACAGGATGTCGTAAGGAACACCGAGCCGTTAAACCAGAAGGTAATACCCGTCAGAAGAACATACAACGTATGGGAAAAAGACCGAACAATTACCTACCAACGAACTCTGGACAAGGTAGAGATGATCCAAATTTACAAAATACAAGCACTCCGAGCTGACAGGAAAACCGTGAGAAAGAACACAAAACGTGAAAATTTCAGCAGAAGTTTGTGCAGTAGCAAACCAAATTTTACATTTTGCGAATCCTGTAAGTTCGGCTTCATTGACTTTGATTCCACGAGGATTGTGAGCCCGGACTAGACCAAAAGAAACAAATCAGACCACATTCGACGAAAGATGCTCGGTATGGACGAGTGTCGGGTAACATAAGGAGAAACATGGAAGTATTACTGTGAGGGATCATCAGATCCTGGAGATGATGTCACTAAGTGTATCTGATCGTCGTCATCGGAATTGGGTCGTGGTTGACATCAGCAGACGATTTTCGGACAAGATACAAATTCCCACGAAAATTGAGATTTTCTTGAAGAAACTTCGAAAATGCGTAATATTCCAGGAGATACTAATAAAAGATGTTCGAATAGCTAGCTGCAGCTCCCATGACAGAAGCATCAAGTCACTGCACCTGGGAAGTTTAACAGACCTACGTAGGGAAAAAGATTTACGAGAGCAATACTTCACGTTTTGATGTACTTCCAAAGAAGAGCTGACAGACAAACTGACCAGGCAATCATTCAAAGAGGAGAAGGGAAAACCATAGATATATCGAGGTAAGAAGTGTGAAACGACTGATGTTTGCTTATGCAGCTAAAGACACCTGAGTCATCACAGGATTGCCGACCTAAAGGAGGACACCGTGGGAACGATCAGTCTGTTCCAGAGAGTCAGGCGGAGGGTCGAGTCGTGTTAAGGACTGATACAGGAGTTGGAGAAGTCTCAAGGTTACTAGTCTGAGGACCGAGTATAACCTAGAATACTCACATTGGACACAAAGGACCAGTCTTACCCTTGGGGAAGATACTCGTCCATCAACAACAAAGGAAAACTACCGAACTGCTGTGGTTGTAAGCCATTGGTCGACCGTCAGTTGAAGTTGACCAGAAAGATCAACTCAAAGTTCCCACTGACGAGAAGAATGTACTATATCTTGGAGTAGTCCCTCCTGTTCTGGTGCGACGTAATTGTTATAGGGAGATCATCTGCAAATCACATAGGTGAAACTTTTATACGAGAATGTGATTTTTAAATGTGAAGTCAATACTTGAGTGAAGCCAATGTGCGACCTTTGCGCGTTGTTGCGACAACACTGTTGGCAAGTGACATTGTACAGAGATAAAACCATATGTACAGTCAATATAACGGATTTAAACATTGACCGTCCTATCTAAAATTAAATTCAAAACGTACGGAGATTTTACTTTTGTGTCACTATACAATGACAAAACACGTTTTGTTGTTGGTACATCCAATCACTTTTACAGTGTGTCACCAAATGGAGGCGACAGCTACAATTGCTCCATAAAATTTGAATCTGATATGCTCGCAGTCTCGCCTGTGATCAGAGCGATGGACGTGTCTTTGCCAGGCCATCCACATCCTCTCACCCCTGACGATGTTAGCCGTCACCCGACTTTCTGAACGGTGACACACCAGTAATGTACTGAAGGTCGGAGTCTGATGAAGGGTATCAGGCTGGTATAGACGTGAGACGGGAGGGAACGTGTATGTTTGTGGACGGGGACTCTCCTACAAATAATACAGATGTACTGGGACGCGAACCAAACGTCGGGAACTGCTGACGTCATCAGATGAAATGAATCTACCGAGGGCGAATTTCTTGTATGTGGGGGAGATAAGGTAAGTGATCACTTCACGTGCGTCATCAGAACAACGGACTTGTACATTGTTTCAGTTTTGTTTAAAGAAAAAAAACTTATATTTCATAGTACGTAGTCACATAAACTGTGCGTAAATATTGTTTTCCATTGAAGGACATTGAGTTAATATGATTTTTTATATATCAGTTGAAATCATGTTGATGAGTTGTGTTGGAAATTATTGTATCGTAATCGAAAAATCCCGTTTATTTCTGACAAAAAAAAAGCTTTATTACAAATATATTGTACATATCGATGCGAGAAAAAGTTATGAAAAAAAAATTGTATATCGATTAATATATTAAAAAAAGACAAAGGATGACAGCCGCCATCTTTGATTGAGACGGGTACCTCGATTAAACGTTAAAAGTTCGGTCACATAAAAACTATGTATTTGCGTCCATACTGTACGGTCGAATATTGAATCTTCGTGACGACACGTCACTAGTCCGAGAATATGATTTTATTTTCCTGGGTTTTCATTTTATATAACGATCCGCTAATATCCATCACAGAGACGGTTTAAGTAAACGGAGTAGCGAGGCTATCTACAGCCTGTGGACGGAAGGCGGAGCGTCTATTGAAAAACAATGTCTTCCGTTTTTTGTCTCCATGACTTCATAATAACCAAAATATAATTGAGAATAATTGCTTGTAAATTTTTAATTCAGATTTAACTCACTCACGGTTACTAATTGAGGCATAAATTCAGTGTGATATTACTTTTTTTTTTTACAAAAAACAAATGAGTGGTTGGCGCAGTGATTCTGATCCCATTAATTCATTATGTTCATTGACTGTGCCGCTTTTAGAATTCCCCGCGAAACTGTTTTAGGTATATATGACGTCATATACTGACGTAACTTCATTCGGTTCTTATGGAAAATAACTCAAAGATCTAAAACCAATTTAGAATAGAGTAACATATAGAAATTAGTCTATAAATGTACTATTTTCTTGTGACTAGTTGTTCATTGAGGGATAATACACCTTGGAATATTAATAATTTGAATATACATTTTCATATTTCTTTCACTATTATCTTTTGAACAATGCACAATGAGAAAACTATGAATAATTCATAACTGGTTAGAATGTATAAGAATTTATATGATCTTACACAATCCTATTTTGTCAAAATGGAAAATTCTGCATCAGGTTTAATGTACCCGGGGTAAGCATAACTCTGGTAAGGCCTCTTCCTAGAGTGGTTTTTTTTTTTTGTCCAACCTTTAAAAGTTACGCACAGTATACATGTCTTACATGTAAATTGTATATCATTGATTTTTTTAAGTAGAGCAACGGTTAACAGTTTTGCCGCGAACGGAAAGATTTCAATTTACCAAATATTTATTAACAAAAAGATGTTAGTGGTCATTGAATTACAATCAGGGCGTAGCCTATCGTAGTCTTTCTCCTTGATATTGTTTGCGTACAAACAAACAATTATATAAAATATATATACATGGTGAGGTTTATGAAAATAAGGGGAGGTAACTCCTAGATGAGGAACGACATAATTTTTGATCATACTTATTGTAACTCTATAAATTAAAAGTTAATTTTCATTTTTTATATAATAACCAAATATTATCACATGGTTCTAACTATACTTGCATAATAGTATGTAAAATAATAATATTTTCAAATAAAAGAAAAAAAGAAGAATGATAATCATATTAACAGAGAGACAGTGTCTATGTTTTTACACTTAGATTTTGGAAATTTTAAATCCAATTTTGATTTCGGTATGCGCCTTTCGATCGGATTTGATATTGTATCGAAATTTCACATGAATACGAGGAATGTTCTACAGGAGGGTCACAAAATATTTTTTAAACACCTGATGGTTTTGCAACATTATAAATTACATTTTTATAAATATATCCCGCCACATTGAAAATTCAAGTCCTACGAAAAGCGCATCTGGAAATAAAGTATACATAGATCTAAATAAAGAGTGTACGATATTTTCAACATACATCCGATTGTTTGCGCCTTTACAGTTATATCAGCATAAGATTTCAGCTAAGATTTAACAAGATCGTTAAAGTGAATAGTCGGGCAAAGAAAACCAGTCTAAATGCGTTCATTGGCCTTCCAAAAGTTCTCACATATTAATACGACGGTCAAATTCTGCTTACGTTTCCCAGTTCTGACCATTGAAATAAAGAAAAGTTGAAAGCATTGAAAGCGAGGCTGCGTGGAAATGTAACCACGGACATAGTCAGCCGGGAGGACGTTTTAGGATTCCTTTACTTTAAATTAATTTCTACATGCGCAGACAGATTTTGACGAGAAAGTTTATTTTTCTATTCCATAAGAAATTATACTGAATACATTCACACCATTTTTACCGACTTTAGCCATCCTTGCCCGACTGTTCATTTTAATGTCATGACCAATACTACATCCATAGGTATTAATCTGAAATAGCTTTATCCCCGGATAATGTGTTTTTAATATTTTTTTGCAGTCTAAACGATTCGACTAGGTTCAAATAAATATCAAATTATACTGAACTTTATTTACTAGTCTTCAAAGACTTATGTGGAACATATCATTTACTCTTTTAAATAAGATTAAGTAGGTGAAAGTGTAGTGCTGGGAGATGCTGATATGATACCATATTAACTAGAAATAAGCTGTATTTGTACGAGCCAATATATTTATTCAGCAGGACAAACCACCAGTGAAAGTGTAACTATATTCTTGTCTTTGGTATTAGAGCTGATATGATACCATATTAACTAGATATTAACTGTATTTGCACGAGATATTAATTGTATTCAACAGGACAAACCATTCAGTGAAAGTGTAGCAAAGTTCGTATCCTTGATATGGAAGCTGATATGGTACCATATGAAGTAGAAATTAGCTGTGTTTGTACGAGCTATATATGTATTCAATAGGACAAACCACCAGTGAAAGTGTAGCTATATTCGTATCTTTGATATGAGAAGCTGATAACTACAATATTGTATATCAAATTGATGTAGATTTAAAAACCATTTTAATAAACGTGTGTAGTTGCTTTTGATTAATTTAATTGTATTTAATTACAAATTCTCCAATCATATCATGTAGTGTTGACAGGTAAATAAAGTCTTCTAAGGTTTACTCTATAAACCTTAATGCACGTACATTCATTAACAGGGCGCTGATAATATATAATATGGTTCAAGTCGTGACAAACTATCGACTTGACAGTTGTGTAGATAATCTTCTGTGTACAAAAGTTTATCTTATAAATAGGAAGTGGAAATTGGGATAGAACAAAACTAATTGAAATTAATGTTTCCAAACGTTTAATTAATTTAGATGCTTTATATAGGGACTGGATTTCGCTTTTATGTTAACCATGCTTGTATAGAGCAATTCCTCTAAGAATATATTCTATGGGAAGAGTTAGTCGTACAAGCATAGTTAACAAAAAAAGCTAAATCCAATCCCTACATTTACACTCACACGACTTTTTATTTATATTTTTAAAATCGTCATTTGAAAGTGACGTACTTATTCAATAAGTCGGTCAAAAGTGGGAGGAGCTTACTCAATTGAACAGCGAATGATGAATCTTCATGTAAGATAGAATTATTCATCCGCGACGACAAAAATATTCAATAATTTAGTGTAAAATAAACATGATAAACAAAGTAAATTTCAGAGATAATTTTATTTAACCAGATCAGAACTTTAAATATATATTCAGCTTTACTAAAAGTTTATAGCGTAATAACATAAAGTATGTTTACTCGGCCACATGTGTGACCGTTATTGTGCAGCGAGTGGTTGAGATTGTCGTCTGACTTGACGATATTACATCCTTGGGAGCCATGTGATTATATAATCTGCGCTTAGATCCATCTCCATCGATAGATGGAACAACTTCACTTGTGTAAGATGGATGCATTGTATTTATGGTGACGCGTAACTGCCAACACGTGGATTACTAGCGGTGAAGGTTTTATAATAGGTTACACACGATTAAATTCTCAAAGAACAAAGACAAGAGGGTATGTTTATAACTGACCTCTATAATAGGGTCTCACGTCCGTCAACCCCAAAGACTCGGTCGTAATACGAACACAGACACAGAGGTAATGTAAACTTACATTTGACATCCATCATTTTAACAAAATTGAAAGCACTGCACGTCGCCCCGGTCGGGATATTTTTCCCGTTTCTTTATACAATTGTTAATTTAAAAAAAATGTTTGTATCATTTATAAATAATATGACCGAAGGCAAGGCCTTAAAGGGCGCAGCCTGATGTTTTATTATGAATCATGCACGGCATAGGAAGAGCGAAGCTCTACTTGTTTATTTTACTTTCTATTTCATGTAGAAGACATAATTTAGAAATAAAAGGACGTACTTTAAACTATAGAAGTATATGATGTAATAATTGTCTAGCATAAACTCAACTCTGTGTCCATTCAAGGCCTAGAGTGCCGCGTATGCGAATCCTATGATTTCGCGCCATTTGTTGACGTTATGTGACGTCATGTTTCTTGTACTCATCTTCGCTTCGTGGATATTTTAACTGCTTTCAATAGCTTTTTATTTTTAAAGTGTTATTATTATTATCTAAAAAAATTATGAAAAATGTTTAATTACTCCTGTTATGCATTTGGATTAGTTAAATATATACTTACTGGGGGAGCAGTACCGGAGCAACGCACAATCTCCCCATATGTATGACAAAATGGCGGCCGCAAACTTAAGCTGTTAGTGTGTAAAATTGAATTTTGAAGATTGTCTTTTTTCTTCGTGTATCTGTTACCTTAGAAGTGCTTCGCACTTCGCCCTTATAAAACATATATGTATTGTTTACATTTTTCCAAATTCCATGAAAAACAACAATATACACGTAATGTTGCGTCAAAATGTAATCAAAGCCATGTGTTTCTTTAAAAAAAGTAGCCCCTTAACGTTGCATAGAACATTTTCATACGCAAGATCAAAGTTCAATGTTATGGAAAACAAAAAATGCTAGTACTAACGTATAGTGAACAAGTCTAGCAAGTGTAAATATATGCTTATGATCAACACCACAGGAACATAGCGATAATGTATCAGTGAAATAAGATGGACATTAAGCAGAGCCCGAGACACTGGAGGAAAACTCTTTGAAAAAGCAGAAGACTACAAGCAGTGGACAAGGGAGACAAGTTTAGGACAAATAAGGATTAAAGCTTGGGACACAGAACCTTCTCGATTTTACAGATCGTAAATGCACTGCGTTAGCATTTAATGTTGCGCTGGTTTATAAAATTGAGAAGGGTTCCGAAGAAAAAATAAACATGGCGGTGGCGATTAAAGTAGAGAACAGGGAAATGTCTACCTAGATCAGTTTTGGAATTTCTCTGTTCATCAGGCCATATCTTTGTCAATACTTGGCCAATTTTGTTCATCAAGCAATCATTGGAAAGATTATTTGTTTTCTCTTTAAGGAAATATATGCTTCATTGGTATGTTTATATCAAGCACTCTATTCTATTTCGTTTGGTTTTTGTGTTATTTTAAACTGATAAAAAAACATTGTGAATGTTTTAAGACAAAGGAAACATAAAACAAAAACGTGATTTTACTTGATTTGAAATGTGCTTCCCAGTAATCATGAATATGCAAAGTGTCCCTGCATTCGTTTGTTGAAGGCTATGCCTCAAATGTACTTTAGGTGCTTGTGATAAAATGTATAATAATGTATAAATTTTGTTCATTTCACGAGAGTTTATGAAATTAGTCTTAAAATTTTAATAAATGTTGTTGTTTTTTTTAGCTTACTCTATAGAGATATTTTCACAAACATTTTGACTTTCTAAATAGTTACGAATGTAGGTGCTTGTGATAAAAAGTATTATAAATTTGTGTTCATTTCACGAGATTTGATGAAATTAGTCTTGAAATGTTAATTGCTCCCTTTGAATAACTACTCGTTGAAGATCCTATATCACTACACTATTTTGACTTTTAAAGTTTCGTTTTAGGTTACCAAAACACCAACTTAATATGGCGGAAGGTGGATTTGTTCAGGGCCAGACATCAGACAATGTCCTCGGTAATCAATCGCTCGACACTCTGATGCTTGAATGCCCTATCTGTCTGGGACAGCTCCGACATCCCAAGTTCCTTCCCTGTCTTCATTCATTCTGTCAAGAGTGTCTCACTAGCTACATCATCAATGAATCGTCAGGTAAGATGGCGTCGACGTCTTCTTTCTCGTGTCCAGTATGTCGTAGGGATACCGAGCCCTTAAACCAGTCAGAAGACAAACAACGTTGGGCCGAACAATTTCCTACCGACAATCTGGCGGTAGAAATGATCCAACATCTACAAAATACGAATACACTGATCATGTGTAAACCTTGTGATAAGAAAGGAAACGTGAACATTCCGGCGATGTTTTGGTGTGATCACATCAAATTTTACTTCTGCGAATCCTGTAAAGTTGGTCATCATGACTTGATTCACGATAATTGTGAGCCCGAGAATATCACAGAAAAGAACAAATCAGCCACCATTCGACGGAAGATGTCGGCTACTGGGTGTGGTAAACATAAGGAGAAACTGGAGTATTACTGTGAGGATCATCAGATCCTTGGATGTCACAAGTGTATCATCGACGATCATCGGAAATGTGAGGCGGTGACATCAGCAGACGATTTCCGGGACAAGATACAGACTTCAAAAATTGAGGATCTTCTTATAGAACTTAAAAAATGCGTAAATTCCATGGAGATACTGATAAAAGATGTCGAGGAGCAGCTGCAGACCATTAAAGAAGACCAAGTAACCGCGCTACAAAGTTTAATGGATCTACGTACGAAGATTAACGAACGTTTTGATGAACTTCAGAAAGAGCTTACAGACAAACTGACAATATCATTCAAAGAGGAGAAGGAAAACCTAGATGTATCGCGGAAGAAGTGTGAACGGCTGATGTTCGCTATGCAGAAGACACTGACGTCATCACAGGATGCCGGCCTGAAGGAGGACGCCGTGGGGACGATCAGTCTGTTTCAGAGAGGTAAGGCGGAGGTCGAGTCGTGTAAGGGACTGATACAGGAGTTGGAGAAGTCGTCAAGGTCTACCAGTCTGAGACACGAGTATAACCCTGACATACTCACATTGGACACAAAGACCAGTCTTACCCTGGGGAACATAGCCATCCATCAACAACAGAGGAAACTGCCAAATACTGCAGTATTGTCCGAACGTCAGTTAAAGATGACCAGAAAGATCAACATCAAACTTCCGACCGATGCGAATGACTGTTTTGTCAATGGAGTAGTCCTCCTGTCTGGTGGTCGTATTGTTGTAGGAGACAAGGCAAATCAAAAAGTGAAACTTTTTACGGAAAACACTGATTTTCAATGTGAGTTGGAGCTATGTAATAGACCGTGCGATCTTTGTCGTATTGATGACAACACAGTAGCAGTGATGTTGGTGACATTGAAATTAATTTGTGTTATCAATGTCGGGGATTCCACATTGACTTCCAAGTCGAATATTGATATTCAAAACATTACAAAAGACTGTTTTGGTATCACATACGTCACAACATGTTTTTTGTTGGTACATCAACATCACTTTACTATATTTACATTTTCGTTGCATTGTTACTATATGAGCCTACCAAGTTCTGTTTCGGTTCATAGGACTATGATCCGAAATGAGTATTAATACAAACTTAAGTTTAATGTAAACAAACTGCAATGCAAGATTCACATTTGAACGAGAAGTTGTTGAAAATAATAAAAAAAAACTTATTTTAATTAAAATTAATAGAGTAAGTATTTTTTATGGAATATAAAAAGAATAATAAAAGCGTTCTAATTTTTTAGTATCGACTTTAAATTATTTAAAAAAAATATTTGATGAAATTTTGTCGTCTGCTACTGACAATGGCGGAAAACATACACGGTGATTTCCTCCTGGAACTTCCAGAGATTGGAGACTTCGGATGTGACCTGGAGCCGTTTGATATAGATGAAGATGATATTTTAGCTACCCTAGATTTAGGTATTGGGTTATTTACAGCATCAACGGTGTCCAACGACAGAAAAATGACAGATGAACTTACGGTTCCAGCTATGCCAGAGCTCCCGACCCCGGAGACTCCGTGTGTAGATATTCCGAAAAAACGATTCAAGCAAATGCCAACAGAAGAAATTGAAAAAATGTTTGAAGCTAGGCAAGCATCAACCAAAAAGAATACACTATGGGGAATGAAAATATTCCAAGGTAATATATTTTAAATGATAAATATCTGTTTTACAGTAAGCTACACGTAACGTTAACTTCCGAACAGCCCAAGAATCGTTTTGTAATTTAACTTGTAATTAACCTATACATGTAAGCTGACAAGTGTTGAATAATGTAGTAAGTTTATCGTACTAATATTGAAACAACAATGAAATACGGAAAGAAATACAAAGACAATTATATTTAATAAGACGCTTGTGTAAAATTGATGTCTGTAACATTGCATAAACACCAAAACAAATTAATTGTTGCATATTTTAAGTAAGCAAGCAAATAATTGTTTCGATCATTACACAAAGTACTCTGTTCACACACTGCAATATTTGTTCTCAGATTGGAGTAATGAGACCAGTGGGTATCAAATGGATATGGAGACAATAGATGCCCCAACACTGGCAGACGCACTTACTAAGTTTTACTATAGCGCAAGACCCAAACCAAAATCCACCGCCCAAGCTGAAAATGACACAACATCCCTGTATCACAGAAATACCTTCTTCACAAGCTCAACATTCAATAACTGTGACTTTTCTTTCAATCAGTAAGCGGGTAACAACATGTGATGTTCGACCGAATTACCCGAGACTCTCCTCCGCGGAGTTAATTCATCAATTTTTCAATGAACAATTGTATGTAACTGCATTATTTAAATTATATTTTAATAATTATACTCGAGAAAGATAAACATTAAAACTAAATAACTTTAATTGAAAAATTGTTGTTTTATTAAAGTATTTTCCACGGACTATATTTTCAAAATTAGACAGGAAAGGTCACGCGCTAGTCAGCTGTTCCATTTGATCATCACTCATGACGTTACTGGCGGGATATTTGAATATTTTATAAACGTTGTACTTTTAATATGCGCGATAAGTGGTTGAAATGTAAATATAAGTATTAAACTGCTTTCCGTTTCGGATCATAGGCATATGAATCACCACTGCATTACAGAAAAATAAATCATGAACCGCGGTTCATGTTATTTTCCTGTAATGCAGTGGTGGTTCATATGCCTATGATCCGAAACGGAAAGCAGTTTAATGCTTAAGTGTACCACAAAATGGAGGTGAAACTACAATGCTCCATCAAATTGGATCTAAATGTCTACATCTCACCAGTGATCAGAGGAATGGACGTGTCTTTGCCAGCATTCACACCTCTGACCCTGACGCTGTAGCCGTCACCCGACTGTCTGACGGGACACACACAGATGTACTGAAGGTCGGGGTCGTGAAGGGTACAACAGGTATAGACGTGGACCGAGACCACAATTAACTCTGCTATATGTTTCATTGTAACGTTAAAATTCATAATAAATTCCCAAAATTTCGTTGACAAGTTTCCATCTAACCTGGTCAAGGTCAATATTACTATAGATATAGAGTAGCATCCTTCTGGATTTAATGGATCAGATATGTGAGGCCTGAGTCATGACATAATATTCAATTTTTATATTTTAAATGGTAAATAACTACAACAGTGTTACAGTAATATATATACATCAGACTTATTGGTAAATGATCAAGTACCGGGTAATGTATAATAAATCACTGTGACATGTACGGGTTGGAGAAGAACCATCGACCTATGGTCTGTCTAACTCTCGACGTTAGTTTATTGTATTTCCCCCCGGTTAAGATATCATACACAGTTCTAAACTGCGTTAAATAAATCGATTCTCGCCGTCATGAGAAATTCCGTCCGTAAGTCACATAATTAATGATTTCAGAAATATTCTTAGTCGCCATATCACACATTTTCACTAATACCGCTGTGGGTTTTATTGCTTATAGCATATTATTTAATAGAATCAAAATCTGAAAAAAACAATGACATACAGCAACGCTAAATTACAGTCTATGATTATCGCCATCAAGGATTTCGCCCATATTTACTGTATATAATCACACATTTCAAAATACAAAATATATGTTAAAACACCAAGACGAAAGGCGGACATGGAAAAAATAATTACTGGTATGAACGATTTACTCCAACTAAGCCCAGAAATCTTTGTGCCTCAAAATTTATCACGGTAATCCAGGTATATAAAACGAAAATACAAGGGGACAAAGGAAATGAATTTTTGTAAACAATAACAGCACAAAATATATGTTACTTTGAATTTTGTTGATCTGTAAAGGTTCACTAATCCTTGTAAAATGCCAACCGGGGAGTGTTTGAGGCTCAGTATACAAGTCAATATGAAATGTACACTAACAAGGCCGTTTGATTACTTTTGAATACACAAGAATTTTAATATAATTATAAACGAACTTAAAATACAATATAAGTTACTTATATGCAGTGCCTTTGGAGAGGAATTTGACTGTTTCTATACTAGAAAACAACTATAGCTATATCTAAATAAAGCAACACCTTACATGCAAAAATCAAGAATTGTCAACTGCTAACAAACAAAATAAAAACATCATTATAGTCCAATCACATATGAAATGTGAGAATCAACATAATTTACCATCGTCACATAAAATTTATGATTTCGGAAATACGTGCTGTATTCAAATCTCATATAATGTGTTTTGATATTGTTAAACAGTCAGTGAGCATTTATGTATGGCAAGAGAGAGGCATACCCTGTCACATTCATCAGACAATTAACCATGCAGCATAAGTACACAAAGGTGTACGTACTGTCTTGCTGAAATTAAACTCGAACACTGATGCCTAATGTAAATTTTGGCACTGCTGAATATATAGCATTATGCTGTAGAAATGTAATGGACCGGAATTTCTCGATCTTTGGCTACTCTTTGTCTTACTATATATTTGCGAGAGTTTGTGTGTCCCCTCGTCTCGATTCAATACTGGCCCACTGCAGCGTATCAAGTTCGCTTCCTTTTTCTGTCGCTGCAAGAGATTACTCTCCCTGTCTGTAATTATGAGTTTTCCTACTCAATCACACGATATTTCTGTGTGACATGGTCTGTAATAGCCGATTTGTTGATCTGGAATTCCGACTGTCTTCTTTTAGATCGAGGGAATTTCTTGCTTGACTGATATTCCGCATCTTTCCGGTGTTCCTCAAGGCGGATTTTATTGTTGCCCTTAGTTGGTTTTTCTCTTTATTATGACGCTGTTTTTGCACCTGTTTTATGACCCATTTCGCACAATCATTGTCCTAGATATGTGGTTTTGGTTTTTTCCATTGTCAAACGTAGACCATTCTTTGATGGACGCCAAGATCCCTCTGGTTTTGTGTGTTTTGATCTTTTCCATATACACCAATACCTGCATGGCACCGTCTTCTTTTTCATGTGTCTAGGAAAGGCATAGTGTCATTGGTTTCTTCCTCGCAAGTACATTCAATGTTATTACTGGCATCGATGGTGTTGATGGTGTGGTCAGCTGCTTTTAGCGGCCCTTTTCAGGATTTGTCCACATTATCGCACACATATGACTTGATATTAGGCAAAGAGAAGTAAGATCGAGTCATCTTCGCCTCATTATAATGGTAGAGCATAGTGATGTAGAACTTCCGACATTGAGCATAGATCTTTGACTTTCATTTCAAAGACAACTCGTACACTTTTACACCTTTGTGTTCAAGTTTATGCTGCCTGGTCCTTTGTCTGAAGAATGTGACATCGTATACATCGTACTAGGTATTGAATAGACATACATATAATCTTTACTGGTTCTGTAACAGTATCATTGCATAATTCAAGCTTTCCAATACGAAGAAAGTTATTAGAAATAACACTGTAAATATTTTCACTGATTGCACTAGCAGGGTGATTGTTGGAAACATAATTTAACACGTGATGCGTTTTCAACTTAGAAAAAAAATCTACGACACTGACAAACTATTTTAAAAAGAATATAGATAATATTACGCCTCGTCAACAGACGACAGATATACGTATACTATGTTTGTGGACGTAAACCTACGACCTGGGTACGTTTACACATTGATACAGACGGCGGATTGGGGTAATGATGTAATGATATTCCAGTAACAGACGGTTTATAATGATGTTACACAGTTAATTGACGGTCTATGTACGTGTGTTTAAGGGTGTCAGCTAGTAACCAATACAAATATAAATTTACATTATTATGTCTTATTTTATTTTAGTGCTGACGTTTAAAAATAGCTTATATAATTATGGAAGAAGTAAATAAATATGTTGACCCTGAATCCGATATTATTGCATCAGAAATATATATAATCTGTTTTCAAATCATAATTGTCAAGGGGATATAGCTCAGTGGTAGAGCATTCGACTGCAGATCGAGAGGTCCCTGGTTCGAACCCGGGTGTCCCCTAATTTTTATCGTCACATTTCAGATCTGGCTTAACGTAGATTTGTCAATTCTTTGATCTCTCCATATATCAAGATACGCTCAGTAATGTAGAATTATCGTACTTTCATTCTTGTGGTATTATTGATGAAGAATTGTTTTGATTTCTAGTAGTGATAGTATTCAATCTTTTTTAGTTTATTGTTATATATAAAATAATGAAAACATTATGCTAATTACATAATTTGACATAAATGTTTAAGTAATTTTTAGATACAATTAAAATTAAAATTTGAATTAAAATCCTCGACTTTCCAGGGGTTTCTATCACTGTCGTAATATCCACCCACGGAATATGTCATAACGAAACTGAAGGGTCTGTATGCGACCACACATGATAGAGATAACAACTCTTGGAATATCGAGGATCCACATCATTTCCGAAACAAAAAATAAAAGTATATGAATAACAATTTACAACGTCAGAACATCTATATAGGTAGTCTGTAAAATTCCCTTGTTAACTTTCAGCTACAACGTAACAATTATATTGACGACAAAAAATATAAGACGATGTTTGTGGTAATTCTAACATTTGATAAATTTGTATCATATCATTCAGGAAGTGATCTATACTGTAGAAATAATACTAAGTTGACTTTTCAGTGTCTTTGTTTTTTAAACTTAGATTTTGGACATTTTAAATCCAATTTTGATTTCGGTATGCGCTTCGATCGGATTTGATATTGTATTGGAATTTTACTTGATTAATAGGGATAGTCTACAGGAGGATCATCAAACATTATTAACATCTGAGGGTTTCTAAAGGTTTTACAACATTTTGTGATCCTGAAGGTAGAATATCCACATCCATCATATTCACATATTAAAAAAACATAGTTTTTCTCACACCCTGACGTTATTCTTTTACATTTTTATGAAGATATCCCGCCATCTTGAACATTTAAGTCCTTCGAAAAGCGTGTCTGGAAATAAAGTATACATGTATCTAAATAAAAACTGTGCGATATGTTCAACATAAATCCGACTGTGTGCGTCTTTACAGTTATATCAGCATAAAAATGATGTTCAGATTTAACAAGATCGTTAATGTCATGACCAATACTACAGCCATAAGTATGAATCTGAAATAGCTTTTCCCCGAATAATTTTTTTTTTCATTCAGTCTAAAAGATTCGACTGCGTTAAAATAAATATCAAATTAGACTGAACTCCATTTACTAGCCTTCAAAGACAAAAGTGGAGGATATAATTAGTAAAATAGTTAGATAAAGTAGATGAAAATGTAGTAATGTATAATATGAGAAGCTGATATTATCATACTATATATTTATACAACACCAGGAAATTAGCTGCATTTGTATGAAATAATGCATGTATTCAACAGGAAAGTGCATCACTGCTCGTTCCACTAATATGAGGAGCTGATATCCAAATCAAATTAATATAGTTTTAAAACCATGATGTATGTTACGTGATAGAGCAGCCTGTGGATCATATCTATCACACAGTTTTAAATATAGTAATAAAGATGACATATTTTGTGAAAACAGATGTCATCAGTACACACCATATTTAGTATTTAATCACATATCATATAGGGGCCGCGGTGCTCGAGTGGTTAAGATGTCCCGCCATATTACCACAAGTTCTCCGCTCTGTCGCAAATTACTATATAAAACTACATTCATCATTGTATGGTAGCAATGTTATCAATTGTAAAATGGACAGGGCTCTGATAATGTATAGCATGGGTAGATATTTTACTGTATCAATATGGTTGTCTATAAATCTAAAGGAAAAATCGGGATATTATAAAAGAAGAAAAAATACCAAGATTGCCATATTTAGGTTTTTTATATGCTGAAGATTAAGAATTCGGGGGTGAGGATGGGTTGGGTTGGGGTGAGAGGGAAGGGTTGTTATTTGCAAAATGCTGCTTATCAAGATGTGATTAATGTAAACAATGTTTGATCTCAAAATTAGAATATCAATAGGAATCCTAACAAAAGATAGAAATTATTCGTCTTTTGCATCATTATTTTAATTTAAAAAAACCTTTCTATGTGAGTAAACTAATGTCTTCTAATTTGGTTCTGTAACCTTGTCACTAATTGAGTTTTACGGACAATATAACAAGTCTGTCGCTTACTCAATCAAACTCTTCAGGGAAATCGAAGAAAAAACAAATGCTTATAATATCGACGTTTTTAACACGAACTCTATCCTATATTGTGTTTTCTACGAATGAAATTTCCACTGATTACATTAAAATAAAAATGACATACGTATGTTAAAAGCGACCGTCTACTATATATATCATATTCGTAATATCAACCTATCAAAGTATAAACTAAAACAGTAATTATTAATTATCAATTTTAATTAATGGAGCTTTTCATGTATGCCTTAGTTATCATGTGCTATGTCATTTAGCTATTGACTCGAAGAGTTTTGGGAATACAAAATTAGAGTGTGCAATATTCCGGACTAGATTAAATTATGATCGTGTTTGTATATTAGAATTATCTTTCTTCAAAACAATACGTGTCGACAGGTGGATAAGGGGAACACCAATGGTGATGTTTCTTTAAACTGCCGCTTAAAGTAAGTAAACCTGTGAGTTATTGATTTTATACTGACCTCAAAAAGGTATCTGCACGGTTATTTAAATGACATTAACATTAAAAATTTGAAAGAAATATTGTTGGATTTTAGTGGTACAGTAATCTATTTAAAACGAAAGTAGACTATCGTAGCTGTGGAGTGTGTGAAATAACATACTTTATAGAATTAATTAGACGTAAATATATTAATACAACAAATCTTTCATTTATCAAATTTTGGTACATATTTGAAATATTAAGTCATATATAAGATTTGGAGGACATGTTGATGTTTACTTTCGTTTTCTACTGGTTTAACACTGATATTCACTGGAAAACCTACGGAACCAGATTAAGCCTACATAGAATACAATGTATGTTAGTTGGCGGCCGCTATATCTAATTATCTAACGACCGCAACTTAGATATATGGTATCCGTCATAAATATGTGTCAGACGATTAAATGGTGTCCTGGTCGCCACCTAATCTGTGACGGTAGATATCTATAATTTACATGTAGTTAAATCGAAAATAACGAAGCTTAACTGTTATTTTACCCCTATAAAATAGTTTCTATATATATATATATATATGAAGTTCCTCTTTGATCATGAACATCCAAACTACATCTAATAATTTCAATTATAACTACATTGAAATCAATTAAAAATTTCAATCAAATAAGCAATTTTCAACATTCACATTTTAATATGAACAAAATGTGATAATGAACTAATGTCTAATTACTGAAAATTACATCATATTTTACTTCTTAGCATTCTCACCTTCATTTGAATGGGAAAATATAAAATTATAACATATTTAATAATGCTTTGACCAAAAAAAATCAAATGGCAGATTTTCCCGATTTCCATGTTTATCTCGGCCACTTTGGATTTTCTCTGGATGCCTCCATATCTTAAAATGATAAGTACTTATCCGAGGTCTTACATACCAACTGAATTGTTAAATTGTTAAATTTAGTTTGCTCTTATGTACAATTAAATCCATAAACTAGTTATCTAATTATAATGACAATAAAATTATGCAATCAACGCTGTATCAGGATATTGTTTTATCATTGTATAATTTTGTAAAGACAATGGTTCTTGTCGAATGGTTTTATTCATCTTTTCGAATGCTAATGATTAGTGTACCTTATTCCAAAGAAGTTTGACGTTCTTTCAATAATATATAGTATACAAATATAAAACATACTATATACTTACTGTGCTTATTCTATCAGATTGCCAACTACATGTAAAAACAGTTCTGAAACATTTTAGTTTAGGATTTGGGACTATTAAAATAAACAAAATTATAAACATCTCATAATACATAATCTACATTGTATATATATTTCGGTAAGAAAGGGTTATTTGGGTTCGAGTACTTTTAAACAAAGATCTATTTATCTATCTAAGATGTATCTGTTCACGCGGTTTTATGAACTTATTTCAAATGTGAGTCGTTTCTAGTGTGTCCACATGTGTAAAACTGTAACAGTCAGTGTAAAGACAATGAAACTCCACTTTCAAAATAATGAACAATTAAGGAGAAATATAATTTGAAAATCATTAATTCTTCTACTAGAAAGTCATATAAACAAAAAATATATGTTAAAATAAGTAACCCCTTTCTGTGAATCAAAAATACATATTTAGAGTCCCTGAAATATGTGTGCATCCAACTTTCACACAAATGAGCGTTGACATACCTCCAAAATGTTCCTAAATGTCTCCTCAGCGATCGACGTCTTCGATTTGTTGGTTGGTTTCCTGGTTGATTTGATTTACGTCCTATTAACATCCGGGAACCTTAAAGACGGCCTCCCGTGTAAGAGGAATGTTGCGTGTGTGACGTGCATGTAGGCGTGTTTAGGAGACTGTAGTATGTTGATTTTGTGGCTCTTTGTGATAGCTGAACCCTGGTCAATTTATAGTGCTATCTTTGATTTCAGTCGTGAAATGATTGATTGATAAACCATATCTAATACCGATCTTCTCAAGATCAGCAGACTGTACAATTGATCTTGATTTGTTTAATCATTAAACAGTTAAGTGTACTATGTTTGATAAAAAGTTGAAATCAAGCTCGGAGTATCGCGTTTTTGGCGATTGGTTTTCTTCATTTTTTCGGATGATAT
>SAYR01054615.1:0-10292 GCA_004382745.1 Argopecten irradians irradians | reverse complement strand
CTAACTTAACATGATGTATGCCTTGGTGTACCTAACTTAACATGACGTATGCATTGGTGTCCCTAACTTAACATGACATATGTCTTGGTGTCCCTAACTTAACATGACGTATGCCTTGGTGTCCCCTACCTAACTTAACGTGACATATGCCTTGGTGTCCCTAACTTAACATGACGTATGGCTTGGTGTCCCCTACCTAACTTAACATGATGTATGCCTTGGTGCCCCTTACTTAACATGATGTATGCCTTGGTGTCCCTAACTTAACATGACGTATGCCTTGGTGTCCCTTACCTAACTTAACATGATGTATGCCTTGGTGTCTCCTAACTTAACATATGTATGCCTTGTGTCCCTAACTTTACATGACGTATGCCTTGGTGTCCCTACCTAACTTAATCATGACGTAATGCCCTGGTGTCCCCTACCTAACTTAACATGACGTATGCCTTGGTGTCCCCTACCTAACTAAACATGATGTATTGCCTTGTGTCCCTAACTTAACATGAACGTAAATGCCTTGGTGTCCCCTACGCTAACTTAACATGATGTAATGCCTTGGTGTCTCTACCTAACTTAACATGACGTATGCCTTGGTGTCAATTTAACAATGAATGTATGCCTTGGTGTCCCCTACCTTAACTTAACATGAACGTATGCCTTTGGTGTCCCTATGTAACAATGATGTATCCTTGGTGTCCCCTACCTAAATTAATGTGACGTATGCCTTGGTGTCCCTACTCTAACTTAACTATGATGTATGCTTGGTGTCCCTAACTTAACATGACGTTTGCCTTGGTGTCCCTACTTAAGCATGATCGTATGCCTGGTGTCCCCTACCTAACTTAACAATGGACGTATGCCTGGGTCCCCTACCCTAACTTAACATGACATTGCCTTGGTGTCCCTAACTTAACATGATGTATGCTTGGTTGTCCCCTAACTTAACATGACATATGCTTGGTGTCCCTTACCTAACTTAACATGACGTACTGCTTGGTGTCCTAACTTAACAATGATGTATGCCTTGGTGTCCTAACTTAACATGATGTATGCTTGGTGTCCTAACTTAACATGGACGTTGCTTGGTGTCCTAACTTAACATGACATATGGCCTTGGTGGTCCCTTACCTAATTAACATGATGTATGCCCTTGGTGTCCCTACTTAACATGACATATGCCTTGGGTGGTCCCCTATCCTAACTTACCAGAACGTATGCCTGGTGTCCCAATTTAACATGACATATGCCTTGGTGTCCCTAACTTAACATGACGTATGCCTTGGTGTCCCCTACCTAACTTAACATGATGTATGCCTTGGTGTCCCCTACCTAACTTAACATGACGTATGCCTTGGTGTCCCTAACTTAACATGACGTATGCCTTGGTGTCCCCTACCTAACTTAATGTGACGTATGCCTTGGTGTCCCTAACTTAACTGACGTTTGCCTTGGTGGCCTAACTTAACATGATGTATGCCTTGGTGTCCCTAACTAACATGACGTATGTCTTGGTGTCCCTAATTTACATGAACGTATGCCTTGGTGTCGCTAACTTACATGACATTGCCTTGGTGTCCTAAATTGACATATGCCCTAATAACTAAATGTACCCCTAACTTAACATGACGTATGGCCTTGGTGTCCTACCTAACTTACAATGATTATGCCTTGGTGTCCTCTACCTAACTTAACATGACGTATGGCCTTGGTGTCCTAATTTAACATGATGTATCCTTGGTGTCCCCTACCTTTATTAACATGACGTATGCCTTGGTGTCCTATGTTAACATGATGTATGCCTTGGTGTCCCTACCTATAATGTGACGTATGCCTGGTGTCCCTACCTAACTTAACATATGTATGCCTTGGTGTCCCTAACTTAACATGAGTATGCCTGGTGTCCCTAACTTAACAATGATGTATGGCTCTTGGTTTCCTACCTAACTTAACATGACGTATGCCTTGGTGTCCCCTACCTAACTTAACATGACTTATAATGCCTTGGTGTCCCTAAACTTAACACGTGACGTAGTCCCTAACTTAACATGACATATGCGGTGTCCCTTACCTAACTTAACATGACGTTGCTTGTGTCCCTAACTTAACATGCATGTTATGCCTTGTGTCCCTAACTTATACATGATGTATGCTTGGTGTCGCCTAACTTAACATGACGTATGCCTTGGGTCCCCTAACTTAACATGACATATGGCCTTGGTGTCCCTTAACCTATGATGTAACTTAACCCTTGGTTGCCTAAGCCTTGGTGTCCCTATTTTTATTTAACATGACATATGCCTTGGTGTCCTAACTAACATGACGTATGCCTTGGTGTCGCCCTACCTAACTTAAACATGATGTATGCTTGGTGTCTCTACCTAACTTAACAAATGAACGTATGCCTTGTGTCCCTATTATTTTTTTAACCATGATGTCCTTGTGTCCGCCAACCTTACTTAACATGACGTTGCTTTGGTGTCCCTATGTTACATGATGTATGCCTTGGTGTCCCTACCTAAATTTAACGTGAACGTATGCCCTTGGTGCCCTACCTAACTAACATGATGTATGCTTGTGTCCCTAACTTAACATGACGTATGCCTTGGTGTCCCTAATTAACATGATGTATGCTTGGTATGTCCGGGTGCGAACATTATGTGGGACGTGTGAGTTGGTTTGTAGTCATTGAATATGCAGGAGTTGGGTTTTTTGCTAGCTTTTGTTTTTTGCGCGATGACTGGGTCCTGTGCAGTAGTCGTGGTTTGTTGTTGTTTTGTGTCCCCTACCTTAACTTAACATGACGTTTGGCCTTTGGTGTCCCCTAACCTAACTTAACATGACATATGCCTTGGTGTCCCTACTTAACAGATGTATAGCCTTGGTGTCCCTTACTTAACATGACATATGCCTTGGTGTCCCTTACCTAAACTTAACATGACGTATGCCTTGGTGGTCCTAACTAACATGAACGTTTGCTTAGGTGTCCCTAACTTAACATGATGTATGCCTTGGTGTCCCCTAACTTAACATGACATATGCCTTGGTGTCCTAACTTAACAATGCGCGTAATGCCTTTGGGTGTCCCTTACCTAACTTAACATGACGTATGCCTTGGTGTCCCTAAACTTAACATGATTGTTGCCTTGGTGTCCCTAACTTAACATGACGTATGTCTTGGTGTCCCTAATTTAACATGACGTATGCCTTGGTGTCCCTAACTTAACATGACATATGCCTTGGTGTCCCTAATTTAACATGACATATGCCTTGGTGTCCCTAATTTAACATGATGTATGCCTTGGTGTCCCCTACCTTACTTAACATGACGTATGCCTTGGTGTCCTATGTTAACATGAGTATGCCTTGGTGTCCCCTACTCTAATTAATGTGACGTATGCCTTGGTGTCCCTACCTAAATTAACATGATGTATGCCTGGTGTCCTAACTTTAACATGACGTATGCAATTGGTGTCCCTAACTTGAACATGATGTATGCCTTGGTGTCCCCTACCTAACTAACATGACGTTGCCTTGGTGTCCGCCTACCTAACTTAACATGACGTATACCTTGGTGGTCCGCCTAAACTTAACATGATGTTGCCTTGGTGTCCTAACTTCACAATGATGTAAATGCCTTGGTGTCCCTAACTTAACATGACATATGCCTTGGTGTCCTTATCTAACTTAACATGACGTATGCCTTGGTGTCCTAACTTAACTGATTATGCCATTGGTGTCCTAAACTTAACATGATGTATGCTTGGTGTCCCTAAACTTAAATGCCGTATGCTGGTGTCCCTACCTAACTTAAATGACATATGCCTTGGTGTCGCCTAACTTAACATGACATAGTTGGTGTCCCCTAACTTAACATGACCTATGCCTTGGTGTCCGCGCTACTAACTTAAACATGACATATATCGCCTTGTGTCCCTTACCTAACTTAACATGACATAATGTGTGGTGGTCCTAACTTAACATGACGTATGCCTTGGTGTCCCTACTTAACATGACATATGCCTTGGTGTCCCTAACTACATTGCGCGTAATGCCCTTGGTGTCGGCCTTACCAACTTAACATGACATATGCCTTGGTGTCCTAACTTACATGAGTTGCCTTTGGTGTCCCTAAACTTAACATGACGTATGCCTTGGTGTCCCCTACCTACTTACATGACAATATGCCTTGGTGTCGCCTTTACCTAACTTAACATGACATTGCCTTGGTGTCCCTAACTTAACATGATGTATGCCTTGGTGTCCCTAACTTAAACATGCCGTATGCCTTGGTGTCCCCTTACCTACTTAACATGCGTAATGCTTGGTGGTCCCTAACTTAACATGATGTATGGCCTTGTGTACCTAACATAACATGACGTATGCATTGGTGTCCTACTACATGACATATGTCTTGGTGTCCCTAAAACTTAAAGCATGACGTATGCCTTGTGTCCTCCTACGCTAACTTACACGTGACATATGCCTTGGTGTCCGCTAACTAACATGACGTATGCTTGGTGTCCCCTACCTAAACTTAACATGATGTATGCTTGGTGGCCCCTTACTTAACATGATGTATGGCCTTGGTGTGCCTAACTTAACATGAACGTTGCCTGGTGTCCTTTACCTAACTTAAACATGATGTATGCCTTGGTGTCCCTAACTTAACATGTGTATGCCTTGGTTTGTCCGCTAACTTAACTGACGTGTATGCCTTGGTGTCCCTACCTAAACTTAACAATGACGTATGCCTTGTGTCCCTACCTAACTTAAACATGACGTATGCTTGGTGTCCCCTACCTAACTAAACATGATGTATGCCTTGGTGTCCTAACTTAACTGACGTATGCCTTGGTGTCCCCTACCTAACTTAACATGATGTATGCCTTGGTGTCCTCTACCTAACTTAACATGACGTATGCCTTGGTGTCCCTAATTTAACATGATGTATGCCTTGGTGTCCCCTACCTTACTTAACATGACGTATGCTTTGGTGTCCCTATGTTAACATGATGTATGCCTGGTGTCCCCTACTAAATTAATGTGAACGTAATGCCTTGGTGTCCTTAACTAACTTAACATGATGTACCCAAATTGCTTGGTGTCCTAAATTAACATGAAGTATGCCTTTGGTTGTCCCTAAACTTAACATGATGTATGCCTTGGTGTCGCCCTTAACCTAACTTAACATGAACGTTGCCTTAGTGTCCCCTACCTAACTTACATGACATATGCCTTGGTGTCCCTAACTTACATGATTGTATGCCTTGGTGTCCACTTACATGAGCATATGCCTTGGTGTCCCTTACCTAACTTAACATGACGTATGCCTTGGTGTCCTAACTTAACATGATGTAGCCTTGGTGTCCCTAACTTAACTGATGTATGCCTTTGGTGTCCTACTTAACATGACGTATGCCTTTGGTGTCCCTAACTTAACATGACATATGCCTTGGTGTCCCTTACTAACATAACATGATTGTATGCCCTTTGGTGTCCCTAACTTAACATGACATATGCCTTAGGTGTCCCCTACCAACTTACATGACGTATGCCTTGGTGTCCCTAATTTAACATGACTCATGTATGCCTTGGTGTCCCTAACTTAACATGACGTATGCCTTGGTGTCCCCTACCTAACTTAACATGATGTATGCCTTGGTGTCCTCTACCTAACTTAACATGAACGTATCTTGGTGTCCCTAATTTAACATGATGTATGCCTTGTGTCCCCTAACCTTACTTAACATGACGTTGCCTTGGTGTCCCTATGTTACATGAGTATGCCTTGGTGTCCCCTACCTAAATTAACGTGCGTATGCCTTGGTGGTCCCCTACCTTACTAACATGATGTATGCTGGTGTCCCTAACTTAACATGAACGTAATGCCTTGGTGTCCTAACTTAAAATGTGTATGCCTTGGTGTCCCTACCTAATTAAACATGACGTATGGCCTTGGTGTTTTGTTTTGATTTTCCCTACTACTTAACATTGCATATGCCTTGGTGTTCCTAACTTACATGATGTTATGCCTTGAGGTGTCCTCTAACTTAACAGACATATGCGCTTGGTGTCCCTTACCTAGACTTAACATGAACGTATGCCTTGGTGTCGCCTAACTTTAAATTGATGTATGCTTGGTGTCTCCTACACTTAAACATGATGGTATGCCTTGGTGTCCTAACTTACATACGTATGCCTTGGGTGTCCCTAACTTAGAACAACTCGACAATATGCCTTGGTGTCCCTTACCTAACTTAACATGATGTATGCCCTTGGTGTCCCTAACTTAACATGACATATGCCTTGGTGTCCCCTACCTAACTTAACATGACGTATGCCTTGGTGTCCCTAATTTAACATGACATATGCCTTGGTGTCCCTAACTTAACATGACGTATGCCTTGGTGTCCCCTACCTAACTTAACATGATGTATGCCTTGGTGTCCCTAACTTAACTGATGTATGCCTTGGTGTCCCTAACTTAACATGAAACTTGTTTTAATTGGGTATGGCTTGGTGTCCCTAAACTTAACATGACGTATGCCTTGGTGTCCCTAACTTAAATGACATATGGCCTTGGTGTCCTTACGTAACTTAACATGATGTTAGCCTTGGTGTCGCTAACTTAACATGACGTATAGCCTTGGTGTCGGCCCTACTAACTTAAGCATGACGTATGGCCTTGGTGTCCCTAACTTACATACGTATGCCTTTGGTGTCCCTAACCTAACTTAATGTGACATATGCCTTGGTTCCAACTAACTGACGTATGCCTTGGTGTCCTAATGTAACATGACGTATGCCTTGGTGTCCCTACCTAACTTAACATGATGTAAGCCTTGGGTGTCCCCTAACTTAACATGACGTATGCCTATGGTGTCCCTAACTTAACATGACGTTGCCTTGGTGTCCATAACTTAACAATGAATGTATGCCTTGGTGTCCCTAACTTAACATGAACGTATGTCTTGGTGTCCCTAATTTAACATGAACGTATGCCTGGTGTCCCTACTTACATGACGATGTTTCCTTGGTGTCCCTAAACTTAACATGAATATATGCCTTGGTGTCGCCTAACTTACATGCGTATGGCCTTGGTGTCCCTTACCTAACTTACATGACTAATATGCCTTGGTGTCCGCTAACTTAGACATGCCGTATGCCTTTGGTGTCGCCTTACCTAACTTAACAATGAGCGTATGCTTGGTGTCCCTCACTTAACATGGACGTATGCCTTGGTGTCCTAACTTAACATGATGTAAATGCCTTGGTGTCCCTAACTTAACATGACGTATGTCTTGGTGTCCCCTAATTTAACATGACGTATGCCTTTGGTGTCCCAATTAACATGACTATGCCTTGGTGTGCTAAGTTTAACATGACATTGCCTGGTGTCCCCCTACCTTAGCTAAATGATGTATGCCTTGGTGTTCCTAACTTAACATGACATGTGCCTTGGTGTCCCTCCTACTTACATGATGTATGCCTTGGTGTCTCTACCTACTTAACATGACGTATGCCTTGTGTCCCAATTTACTGATGTATGCCTTGTGTCCCCTACCTAACTTAACATGACGTATGCCTTGGTGTCCTAACTTAAACATGTAACGTATGCCCTTGGTGTCCCCTACCGTAACTTAAGCCATGACGTATGCCATGGTGTCCCTAATTGACATGAATGTATGCCTTGGTGTCCCCTACCTACTTAACATGACGTATGCCTTGTGTCGGCCTTGCTGTACTAGTATGATGTTGCCAGTCTCTAGCTGCTGTAAAAGTTCCTGAGAGTTGAACGGTTTGAAAGAATATCGTTGATTTCTGAAGAAGTCATGTTCTCCCTTGTAGAATCCTCCCACACAGTGTGTTTTGTTTCTGAATAACAGTGGAAGTGTCCTAGGATGGATTCCACGGCTTCACTTACAGCTGTAACACTGGCCTGATCATGTAGTATCTAGGCTGGTCGCTCCGTAGTAACACTCGTCCTTGCTGATCAAGTAGTAACTAGGCTGGTCTCTGTAGTAACACTCGTCTTTGCCTGAATCAGTAGTATCTAAGGCTGGTCCTCCGTAGTAACACTCGTCCTGGCCTGATCAGTAGTATCTAGGCTGGTCTCGTAAGTAACACTCGTCCTGGCCAGAATCAGTAGTATCTAGGCTGGTCTCTGTAGTAACACTCGTCCTGGCCTGATCAGTAGTATCTAGGTGGACGTGATTGGAACATCACTCAACTAGGAACAACATTATATCTGGGGGATTCTCCTCAGCTAACATTCCAATGCCATACTTGCCGACTCAGCTCATTGGCCTCTCGAGTTTTCAGGCATGTAAAGTGCCTCCTGTCGCGGCATGTACAGGCTACTTTTGTTTCGTTTTAGTCCCTCTTTAGCTGATTGCACAAACGAGCCTGTCTGGGTTCTTTCTCAGCTGGCATCAAAATTCCAGACTCGTTTGTAATTTGGCACGAGGAAACTTGTCGCGTATTCCCAGAACGTTATTTTACATTTTGGATGCGTCTTGAAGATGTCGTGTAAGCATTGATACGATACAGTATAAAAATTTCTTTTTTGCAACATGGCGGACCAGCAGACTTCCACTCTTGTTTATGCATTTAAGAATATGAGCTTTATATGAAGATTTCGCGGGGAAGTAACGCTCACCACGTTACACGTTTCCAAATGGCCCGTACTTGGTTGCCAACGAGAGCAGCTGTACCATTCTCTATAGCAATGGGTCCTCATGTGTTGGCGGTAGTTCTCATTCAGGTAAGAATCCTTTGCACAGATATGACCACTGAAGCTGTTCTTCCTGACGTGGACAGTCTGTAGGTGTTTGGTGGAGGGTTTCCTGTGTGTAAAGGTAGACTGCATGTAGTGACAGGCGAAGGGGCGGTCGCCAGTGTGACTTTCTGGTGATACATCAGCTGACTCTTCTTGTTAAACACTTTACTAGCAGGTTAACTGACCGGCATGTGCCAGCCTCGCGGCCTCGTGATGCTCTTTATGATGCTCGGCGCAATGAACGAGTTGGGTCTTGTATCGCTCTTTGGCAGATAATCACACACTGTATTTCGCGCATTCAGAATTAACAATGTTTGAGATGGTAAAGCATTTCTCCTCTACCAGAGAAGCATTTACTACAAACAGGACCAAGCTGTGGGATCGGCCTTATGATTTATATTTGTGTTTAGTCAACAAACGTTTTGAGTCGAACACCTTGTCACACTTTGGACAAGGAAAAAGGTCCGTCAGTGGTCCGTGGCTGGTTTGGAAGTGATGTGCACGCTTCGCTAATAGTGCTGGTTCACACACTGTTTGTGTTTTTGTACGCACTTTCGCAATAACTCGCATATAATCACGGCTGATTCTGAAGTGTGCTTATAATCCGGTGCTTTTTCAAGTGAACAGCACTGGCCAAAACTTTACAGCAGGTCCGCACTTAAATGTGCGGTGAGATAACAGCATGGCAATAACACGCTCATGCTCTGTCTTTAAGGATAATCTTACAATGGTGACACCGAAAGTGAGCTCAGTAGTACATCCTGTGTCGGTTAGTACAGTTTTTACTTCACCTCCTGTCTGCTTTCTGTGTCACTATCCGCTTGATCTTTTTGAACCTCTGATGTTAAGTTGCTGATCTCTGATGTAGTGTTGCTGATTTCTCTGATGTAGTGTTGCTGATCTCTGATGTAGTGTGGCTGAATCTTCTGATGTAGTGTTGCTGATCTCTGATGTAATGTTGCTGATCTCTGATGTAGTGTTGCTGATCTCTGATGTAGTGTTGCTGATCTCTGATGTAATGTTGCTGATCTCTGATGTAGTGTTGCTGATCTCTGATGTAAGTGTTGCTGATCTCTGATTGTAGTGTTGCTGATCTCTGATGTATGTGTTGCCCGTCCTCTTTTGACCTCTGATGTAGTATTGCTGCCTCTGATTAGCTTTGTTAAGCTCAATGTTTTCCTGTTTCGCTTGTTAAGTAGTACTTCTATGGCTCATCCACCGCTTATCGATTTATGCTTTTCTGGCTGTGAGCTTCCATCAAGTCTGGTTGTATGAAGTCTGGTTGCAAAATCTGCAATGAATCTGCTTTCCTAATCCCGTTCATAACGATACAAGTCACGCATGTTATAGGTGTCTGGGTGAGTTATTCTTGGCCGTGCTTGTTCCAAGTTCACAGCGAAGATAAAGGATGTTTCAGCAATCGCTGACAGGAAATACATGAGGATCTTGGGTTTTTGCGGGGTCATTCATAAACTCCGTTATCATCATGATTTTTTCTCACCCCCTATGG
>SAYR01054575.1:1571-13580 GCA_004382745.1 Argopecten irradians irradians | reverse complement strand
ACGAAATTTACTGAATGTGTGTGATAAATCTATACTTCGCTGATACTTCGCTGATGGCGGCCTCGTTGAAAGTGTACACACTTGTAGAGAGGCATTGATGGTATTATTGATCTTGGTGGAGATAGGGGTTTTTCCCCCTCCTACACCGACTTTTGAGTTCCGGCTACGCACGCACAGATATTATAGAGTTATTTACAAAAATTTAAAAGTATCATTATTAACAAAAAAAAATAAAATATCTATAAATTCCAGTCATAGGGACTGAGAATATGTATCATTTTAAAATATTGTGTCAAATGAATTGAGGGTACCCTATGTGTATACGTACTAGTTAATAGATTTAGTTTCATAAAAATATGATCTATCTATAGGGTAGATTGATACAATGATATATAATGGGGAACACTGATACAAGTGGCGGGGCAATCCCCAAACAACTTGTACTACTTAATGGTAAATGAGTATATAAACCTGAGTAGACTGGCGATCAGAATTGGTCTATAGGCTGCATATGTGTTTAATAGAGTCTCTTTTGCAGTTTCCTTAGACCAAATCTATTTTAAAGTTACACTACCGGCCTCACTAAGGATGTTCACTTAGGACAAACTTGTTGTTGGTCTTCCAGTCTTCAAATATCTTTGATATTCCAGATGTTACTTTAATCACTGTCGTTATTGCATTCAGTTTGACTATATTACATTGTACATGGGTGGATAATATGACAGTGATAGAAACCCCTGGAAAATCAAGGATGTGACTGACTATCACTGTATGCCCTACTATAACTCTTCACTATGTTCCTTAATTTCTGTAATGTTTCTCTATGGTGAATTTTAAGTTATGGAACTCATTAAAGTTAGGCATAATTAAGCCAGGGAATGTTGATGAAATAATTTTGCTTGGATTTCTAATCTTAACCACTAAAATGTATGAAAAGCAGCTCATGAACAGGCATTCGCTTTTGAAAATAAGTAATAACATTTAGAAAACGTCTATTTCTGAAAACCCATCTACCTGTAATTTATACTACCCGCCTCATCCACAGGGGCCCGTTACTACTGTTTATATTATAATATATATTTTCAGTCACTGGGTACGTTATATCCCAAAGTATTGGGATATAACGTACCCAGTGACTGAAAATATATATTATAATATAAACAGTAGTAACGGGCCCCTGTGTTCCTACTGTCACTTACCACACTGAAAGTGGGCCACGTGCCAAAAATACCAACTGACAGGACCCAAGATATTGTGCATGAGGTGTTGATTAATTGGTGATTGCCATTTATAATCCTATTTTTATGTCTGGTTGATGTTTTGCGTCCGGGATAGGTCAAATTTCTATATGGCGAGATTCCCTTGTATGCGAGTACTAGGGCACTCGCTTATTTTAGGCTGAGGCAAGTCCGCAAATGGTTTATCGACTACATCAGTCTGGTATTAATACTGGTTGCATTCGATGTCGAATTACACGACACTATGATGTGATGTGATGTATTCAAACACTAAAATTAGACACAAAGCATCAAAGTAAACAATCATTAAGTAAATAATGTATATATATGATTAAAGTCATATATAGATACACATTAGATTTACGTACAGTATTACGAACAGTTAAATAGCGGATACAATGTACAGTATTTTGGTATTAGCCTATTTTACTGTCTATGCAAATATACCAAATTACTTATTATTTGTGCAATTTCAATTTAGATATTATGGATGAAAAATGAAAATTGTCAAATACGGTGGCCAAGATTTTAAATCCATGTGTTCTATAAATAACATATGAATTACATGTTATATGTAACCTTTCATATATTTTAATTGCATTGTTCATGGACCGAAGGTTGAGAGGAGTTAATGGGATTTAGAATACAGAAAAAAATCTTGTGATTTAGAATGGCTGAGATGAGTTTAAGATGCAATTTGATGATTTTAAAGGCGTTCTTAAGAATGGCATTTTTTCTGATTTAAGTTACCTGCATTTTAGAAAATGATCATTGTGATGGTCGTCATATCATTTATGCAAACCGCTGCTCGATCTCAACAAAACTCTTCACACCATCCAGTAATAGAGTGGAGAAAATGTGTAAAAGCTTATATGGATTAACCAAGAAAGCGTCGGGTCTTAAACGAATTCGGAATTTGGGAAATCCCGCATAAGCTTTGAAGGACCCAGATTGATGCAGATCTGCGCTTGATGAGAGCGGGAAGAAAGGATTGAGCAGTGTGGTACCCGGTACGGTGTTGACCACAACATAAGTACGCCTAAGCCTATCGACGATGTGGTAAGTTAAGAAAACAGAGCACAGGAGTTTGACGTTCTGTCATAATATATAGAATACATATATTAAAAAATACCCCTATATACTACGTCAAACTCCTGTGAACGGGGCATGTCAAGATGCGCTGCTTATTATACATTACTTTAATTATGTTAGTTTTTAACATGGATGAACGAAGACATTATCCATTTAGCCATGGTTTACATTTGTTTACAGGAAGAGGAGAAAATTAGCAGCCAGATTCAGTTTTGAAACCCGGGATCCCTCAGAACACTAGCCGAGTGCTCTACTGATCAAACCGATGAATCGACTAGTCCAATCCCACTATACTTCTCCTCCTTTCTCGAAGTCTTTTTCCTCGAAACATACGAGACCTTAAAACACCACCCACTGTGCGTTATTTAAAAATAGTTGGTGCCAAATTCTGTAAACAGAGAGGAGAATGTAGCGGCTCAGACCGGGATTCGAACCCGGGTCCCCAAAAATAATAGCCGAGTGCTCAACTGACTGAGGCTACATTATGTACCTGTCACAATAACGACTTATCAATCTACTACAACATTTATGAATACAAATTACCCGTTGTACAGCCCAAACTTTCTCTATAAAATCCATTTGAAGTTTTTGTCAATGTACATACGTTGGTAACTTGCCTGGGCAATAAATTATGGCCGAGAGGAGAATGTCATACTAGTAGGCCCTACCAGTAGTCGGAAGGAGCAGTTAGTCTTGATCTGGAAAAAAAGATCGTTTGCATATCATAAAACACTGTTTCTACTAAACTAACAATCAATCTACATCATTGAATATATTCAGCAGCTCCCAGACATTCAGAAATCTGATGCAGAAGTAGGATATTGCACACAAACTATTGTGTCAGTCACGACTACTGGTTGGGTTCCAATAGCGGGTGTCCAAATATTTCGGCCGTGCGTCCAAATTTCACTCATTTATTATACTACTGATATTTGGTAACTATGACCTTACGTGATCAGCACGTATCATTAAGAAATAAAGATAATCTTATATATACGATATTCAAAACAATAAAATTTCATTCTGCATCGGTAGTCAGACCTTTATTCCAGGACGCTTCTTAGAAGGTGACAAAAAATTGTTGTTAATGTGTCTGATTCCGCATATTGTTGATGAGTACTTTTAAATAATCCAGATAATAGTGCAAGAACATAAACTTTCAATAATATTAGGTTTAATGTTACATTAAAAATCATCTTTTATTTACCAAAATGGCAAAATAATATATCTTGGAATTGGTGATGTATTGGAACCCCATTCATACCAAAAAGATTTAGACTATTTATAAATTTGATCCCCTTTCACAATGGAAAACCCATTGATAATTCCAAGCAAATTAGGTTCACATATTTCTACACACTCCATTGTGTAAACACTATGAGCCTCAGAATTGGTCAGCTCTTAAGCTCCGAATTGGGCTCTCAACTGCACATTTAAATAAATACGTTTAACAGGTAGTATCTTATTTAAAGTATTAATAGTAGAATCTGAATATGGCTCTATTTTGGCACTATATTTATGCGCGTAAAGATATATTCACTACACATTGTGATGGTGGAAGTTAAAATTCTGCTGAATGAAGCACGAGAAAAGTGTCCAACGTATAAAATAGACTAGAGTTAAGTTATGGGATAAATAAATTTCCTCAATGCGTGACTCGCTAAAGTCTGTGTCTTTTCAAAATTTGAAAATAAGTAACGCGAATTTTGTAAACATATGATAAAGAACAGTCACGGCATTGGGAAACCTCTAATATTATATCTCTTATACAGACAATAAAAATGTGCTATGTGAAAATCAAGTTAAAAAAATGGAACATATGGACACTGCAACTGCCTATAGCGGCCAGACTGGGATTCAAACCCAGACCACCGGACCACAGTTAGCGAATGATGACCCAGTCCAATCCCGCTACACTGTTAAATAGTTGACAAAGTATCAACTCATATTTTTTAAATTTGGTAATGAACCACAATTACCATATATATATAGTTTCAATTGATTACCATAGGAAGAAGTCTAATAACCTATTATATTTAAATATTAACTCATTTTGGGTCTTCTGCATTAGACATAGTTTAAGCCAGATCAAGTAAAACCGTGTAATGACGATTTAATCCACAAGATGGAACCGCCATTTTGTAAACCGTGGTTAATGACATTTAATCCACAAGATTGAGAACAGCCATTTTGACAGTGATTCAAGTTGATGTATATATTTCAACATTAGAGACATATCATATGGTCACGTTTTAGTGTCAGTTTATATACCCCCATAGACTTTTTTTTTAAATTCTGGTACACATACAGACTCGTGACATAAAGGGGAGTTCAGTAAACTTAGTATGGGTTCTAACAATGTCACTAAATGAAGTATAAATTTTTGCAGCGTTAGGTTATAGAGTTGTCACTCCTGGCGACAGTTTCTTGTTGAATATTAGATAGCCAGTACCACCTGTGTTCTAAGTTTTCATTGACACCTCCATATGAAATGAAAAATCCATTCGACACCTAGGAACTATATATATGCATGTACCTTATATGTTTGTACAATTTGTGAAACATATAAAATTACTCATTCAGCAACAAAAAGGTGGATCAAGCAATTACTTCAACTAAAAGTTATTCTTTGAAACTTATTCCAGTCAAATAGAAATGTGCAGCGTGTACATGTAGCGACAGGCAAACTGTAGATCTAATTGTACAGATAGGTCAGGAAAGAAATAATCCCAAGTCCGATGGCCTGAAGACCATTAAAATATGCTTCCCGCGCTATATGAACTTGCCGGTTTTAATGTAATTAACCTGTTTTGGGTAAGAATAGATGAAATCTATAAATTCGGGCAAGTGGTTTTCAAATAAGTTTCTGCCTTTAATAGGTTAATGCTGTTATATATATGTAGGGCACCTTGTGAAGCCGCTGGACTAGTAATGACATCACAAATCCACGTGATAGCCAGGGGCGCCTTAGCTCATTCATATCTAACCGTAGTCGACACTACCCTATACATTAGACCAAGCTCGCGCTAAACGTTTTACAATTTGTTGCGTGGAAATTTTCGTATATATCTCTTAAAGCAATTTTCAAAATGTATATGAACAAAAAATTTTGGCTGCACCAAATCCTTAATACAAGTTTTTTGCTTCATTCTCGGACTTCTACTTTCATCTCCGTGTTAATCTACTATAGCTTGAATTGAGAAGATAAGCCCAGGTCCATTTAAAAAAAAACCCAAACAAATGGATTTTTCTCTATCAATATCTGGAGCAGAGAATTAGTAGTTTTCTTCAGGTCTGTTACAAAAAGGCTACTTACCACTACACCATGCAATACATCATGGAAAGTTTGAGCTTCTCATTTTTACTTCCAGAATAAAAATATTTGAAATAATTAATTCGCATCCCAAAAAAACTCTAGTAGGCACTATGCCATATTGGAAATGAAGTACTGATTGTGTATGAACCAAAAGCGAAGAAATTATTTAATATGTATTTTCTGTGCTAGTTAGACACATCTATAGACGATCAAACATCAGTTTATTGTTCATATGATGGATCAATTTATGCTCTAAATTTGGTTTTTGAACTCCTCTTGTTCCAAAATTAATTTTTTCCGCATCAATTGCCATGTTTACATTAAAACCAATTCATACTTTGCTCTCTTTAGTTCTCTGTTTCAGAATAATACATTGTATTTGAACAGTTTTCTGATCATCAATATCAGCAAAGCGATGGTTGTACATGGTAAGCTTGAGGTGTTTCAAAATATGTAACAATATGTAAACAAGGAGGTTCAAACAGGAGATCCCAGAGGGAATATTGAATTGGTGCCCATTAAAGAAATTGTTATAAATTGTCTCTGGATCATGAAAGAGGGATTTGTTCCAGCTTTTCTCTTTTCCCTCTCAACTTTCAAGTACTTAATGCAATATGGAAACTGATTCCCAATTTGATTAAGCTTGTAGTTGCTAAGCAGAAACAGCCATTTTAATTGTCAAATTAATATTGTTAAAGTCTGTTTGGAATTTTCCAAAAAGAATATGTAGAATACCAAGAAGAACTCGCCCTACAATTTTAATTTAGGAAAATGCTGAAACTAGATAACGTATTGACTGTATTAAATCAACCCGAAATATAAGTTGCTATAACCATCCATTCTTCCCACTTTTTATGTTACGGTAAGTCCCTCAATTTAAGAACAAAGTGTATCCTCAGAAAAGAACATATGCAAACCAACACAAAAAATATAAAAAAGAAAACAAAAATAATAAAAGAAAAAAAAAAACACAAAAATGCTACATATGTAAATGCCCGAAAAAAGTTCCCCAGAGGTTCAGTTTGCTAAATAATCAGATAAAACATTTTCCCTTTATTTAAAACGCTAAAAGTTCCTTTAAATTGCATGCCCTGTAAAATTAAAATGGCCTGCTAGCTAGTAGGCTACACATATCACTTAAAAATCATCATTTGGAAAAATGAGTAATTTTTCTCATGAAAAAGCCTGGAGAATGTCTGTAAGATTAAGATGCTGCTCCACCGCCGACAGAGCATAAATGTTATTCCCTCATTTGAACATACGATGCATAATCATGTAGATATGTTTGTCTGTGTGTCTAACACGAAAAATACAATAATAAATAATAAAATTCATTTTTGTTTTTGGTTTCATGCACACTCAGTACATAATGTAACATCATTCCATATATATACGTCATAGTGGACATGGATTTGGTTTTTTCAGGGTGCATTAATTCAAAGTCGGCTTTCGTCTGTGTCCATGAGTCAATCTGTCTGTCCATTAACAATTCTTGTTATACTGGCTATTTCTTAGAAAGTGCTGAAGGGAACCATTCCTCTAATTTCACAATATTATATTATGATTACTGGTCGATTAACAGGGTGGTGGGGCCTACAGGAACGCCATCTTGGATTTTGATAGTTGAAAAAAATGATATTAAAAAAGCAGAAAAAAGATCCCTCTTTCCAGCGTCAGATATAGATCATTCTTTGAGGGGTGTCAAGAGGGATCTCTTGTAAATATCTTTATCTTGAAGTAAAAAAAAAAAAGAAGCTCAAACTTTTTCAATAATGGTAATGGTGTATTATTCGGATAAGTAACTTTTGTAACTGAGAAAATACCTAGAGATGCTAATCGCTGAAAAAGTTAATGTAATCAATAAAGACATAGAACCTCCTCAAGGTCTGAATTTCTTTACCTTTGGTGTTTTTTTTATATTGTTTCTAGATTTCCAAGACCATGAGATATAAGCTAGTCCCTAGCTGACCAAAAGAATCTTGCAAATAGGAATGCAAGATATTTGCTAAAAATAAACACTATCCATGGAGAATATTTTTGCGACATTTTTCGGAAATTCGCACTGGATAACTATCAACACTGGTATGTACACAACATGAAGATTTGTTGTTCTTTGCAGTAATATAACAGAGTTCATTGTCCTTTTTGGGTAGGCTTTGATTGTGACATACCATAATTTTCTCGAGAAATAATAATTGATGCAAAATGCATTCATAACAATGAATTTCTATACATGCATGGTTCAGATTATCTGTATGTATATACCATGTGTAATATATATATATAATATATATATATATATAACTATGTTTCAGTGCATATATGAAATGGCCATAGTATATTTTGAGAAGGATTATTAAGACACAACAATAATTATTCAACTCAAATGTGCACCTCTACTTAAATTTCTTGTGATAATTTGAAATTTCAAGATTGGTGTAAGAATTCAATGTACGGAATAGGTAAGTATTAAAAGATGCTCACTGCCAACAGATCATAAACGATACCCATCATTTGAAACAATAACTGATTTATAATCAGTACTTAATTCAATATATAGGGTAAATATTGCCATGTACTTTTTCCGGGATGCAATTAATTATATTTAGTATTTAAAATCTGAAGTAAAATAAGAGCTAAACTTTTTTCAATGGTGGGTAAATGGTGGTAAAGTAAGTATTTGGCATGACTTTTGTACTAAAGAAAAAATTATACTTAATTTGTCTGCTCTTTTTTTATGTTGGAAAGGAATATACCATTTGTTTCAGGGCTGGAGATCTTTAACCCGATATATACTTCAATTGTAAAGCAGTTGGCGATTGTAAATAATCTATAGAGAGTATTGTGTTATAAAAATTTTTTTTTTTAAGTGCACCATCTGTTAATAGTTGGTTATAATCAATATTTCCTTTGCAGTCTGTGACAATTAATTTTTTTCACTGCTAATTCATTTAGGACTAGTAACCCCAAAATTTTACTAGTCCTACGATTTAAAGATGCTCCCACCGCCGACGAATGGTGATTTCTTCTCTTATCAAAAACAGGAGCAGACGAAATAGATTTTTTTCCTATAGTTTGCAAAGTTACTTACTTTACAACCATTACCACCATTTAATATTTGAGCTTCTTATTTTAAAAAATATTTTTAAATAATTTAATTTGCATCCAGAAAAAATTCATGCCCTAATGGCCCTTTTTTAAATAATTTGGGGGAAAAAATTTTTTAAGTAACTGATTGTTGCAATTTAAAAAAGCAAAAACACAATTAATTTTATATGCACTTTTGTGTTAATAGACAGACGTAAAAACACGATTATACAACAGTTTTATTGTTCAAATGATGGGTATCGGTTTATGCCTCTTGTCAGCGGACCGGGTGGACGCATTTTTTTTTAAATCACGCAGTCAAATTAAATATATACAGCCATTTTGCGAACCTTCAAGCACATCAGTCATGATTAGTTTATGATTTTGGACATCAAAATTCCAGTATAAAAATGATGCATCTGGGCTGAATTAATTTGGATACAGAATGCAACTCAAAATATAATAGAAAATGCAATTTGACAGCACGCTCTTGTAAATTTAGTATATTTTACCCAATTTTTTTTAATCATTTGAAAATGGTGACGCACTAAGACCTATCGGACTAGTTTCATTACTTTTGAATCTTCAGAGGTAAAATGTACCTAAGTATGTGGGCATCAGTATTAGTGTTTAAAGTCATACAGACTGCTTTTTGTCTGTGATTGGTGTAAAGACCTTTGATGTGCATATTTGCTTAGCTGAGTCAATAAAATTCATACAGGCGTGGGGTTTCTTCCTTCAAACCTGCTGATCAAAAATTTTAAAAGATTTTTCAGATTCAAGAAACAAAAATTCCAACTACCGGTAGAGTCTCCTATTATCTGAGTGTGTGTAGTGTTAATATGGTACACATGAACTGTGTTTTGCAATAAGTCTTAATTGTAGAAATTCTCTAAATTTGACAGTGTTACATATATATACCTTTAACTACTTAAAGTTTTTTTTTTTAGCCTAACAAGTCAAATTTTCCACGATGGGTGTGCATTTTGAAAAAATTAACGTTCAATATTGTTTTACTATGATATAAAACTTTAATTGTTGCAGCAGTTTGTATGTTTAGTCTTATATGTATTCATCTCTTAATTTGTAGCAATCATGCGGAATAGAAGCATTACCAGTGGATACATTGATAAAGGATGCAGGATAAAGACTCACAAAGACTGCCTATTTAAAGGTACAATATTGTGATATGTAGTATAGTATACACTTAATTTTGAAGTAATAATGATAGATAGCCATGAGCCATGATATTATTCATTGCTGTACTTTTTCCCCATAATGATAAGTGAGATTTCTACTATTTTTGGTTTAGAAGTTTGTCATATTTACATTAATATGACGGGGCAACTCCAAATATTAAAGTGATAATTTTAGGAAAAATCTGGTTTTGTATTTACGAATAGACTTTATAGGTGAAGCCACAAATCATGTATTGTACTTGCTTTAATGAAATACAGTAGGAAATTTACCAATTGATAGGTCAATTGACATATACACTGATAGGAAATAATACCTTTTGTTTGAGGAGTTTGTTTGTCCACGATACAAATATTTAGGACATTTTTCAATTTTCAATTTCCATATAGGCGACTTTTTTTTATTGGTATACCATCAATATCTTGTCTCCAAGATTTTACTTGACATAATGTAACTGATGTAGTTTGAATTTCCGAGGGGCGGTGTGCCAAGTGGCCAAATGTCTCAACATATTCCAAACCTCCATTCTGGGCCGCGAGTTTGTAAATCCATGTGGGGTAGTCTGCCGGTAGCTGACCTGTTGGTCAGTGGGTTTTCCTTCCGGGTAGTTCCGGTTTTCCTCCACAAACAAACCTGGCCGTCTTACATGACCCTTTGGACATTAAACTAACAAGATCCTAAAACACTTAATGAAATTCTGATGGTTGATGCCAATAAATATTCAAAAGATATCTGAGCATAACGCTATATATAACCTAAAACCATGATACCTTTTGGATGTTCTTATAGGGATAAGCAATGAAAATATACAACGTTTGAAAGCAGGATGACAACAAATCATAGTAGATGTATAGAGTTTTCATATTAAGATTTTTTTTTCCATTTTACCGACTTCTTTTATCTGTAATGTTTATGGTTATTTCATTAGACTGGATTTTGATCTGAAGTGAAAAAAAAAAAAGACACCAAAAAAATGAGCCAGATTGTTATAATGTTGTACATAGAGTTTATATTAAGAATGTACTCGCTCTGAAGAAGTCAAAAATTTTCTTGGCATTAACTTTTTTTTTTCTCATTACAGGATTTTTGGAAATTAGGAAAGTTCATACTTAGAAGAAGAATGAAGAAAAAGAACAGATGTCTGTGTGCTTGTTTTTTTTGAGCTATTGTCACTTCAAAGATTCCTAGATTGACAAATATTGGATTTTTAATGGGAATTTTTGTCCGTTTTGACACATATACACCAGAGATTAATGCTTTATTTCTAATGAGATGTTGGATATGTATGGATGTTGTAAGAATTTATTTTTCCAGTGGTATTCTTTAGAGAAATAGGAAGTGATGATTAGTAATGAAAGACTCATATTTTTTCTGCCGAATAACGACATATGCTACCTACCCCTTAATTTTGAGGCAAAATTCACAAAATGCACATATTTCAGCCATATTGCCGATTTAACTTTTTTTTTTTAAAAGTTGTAGTATTAAGAAGAATAAAAATATAAATCTTTTGGATATTATTTTGCATATCATCAATTAGGACTAGTGGGGCGGGCAAAAGAGTTGCTCTTTCTCCTAAATCAGTCAGAAAAGTGGGGATGTGTTGTGCTTACTTTTTTGCCTCCATTACAATATCAGTTATTTTTTAATATTTTAGAGTAAAATAAAAGTGGCTAAGATTACCATTTAAAGTAACATTGAGTATGACAAAAACGTATTATTTCACACAGTAATGGCTTAAAGTATGCTCCACCGCCGATAGAGGGCAAAACGTTACTCGTCATTTGACTTTAATTGGGTGTTTGATCATGTATAATACATGGTCTATTAACACAAAAATAATATAAAATAATTCATATTGCTTTTGGTGTATGCACAATCAGTACTTCATTCCATATAGGCACATAGTGTGTCCCTGAATTTTTTTGGGATGCTATAAAATTATTTTAAATATTTCTGATATTGAAGAAAAAAAGTAGAAAGCTCAACTAAGTTCAATGGTGGTAATGGTGTAAAGAAAGTTTAAGCAGTTGTTATATAGAGGTAAGAAAGTTACTAATTCACTGTCTGCTCCTGTTT
>SAYR01054563.1:71414-110582 GCA_004382745.1 Argopecten irradians irradians | reverse complement strand
CCTTTCAAATGAGTTCGCTCTCCAACACAGACCAAACCCAGGTTCTATTTCCAGTGTAGCCTCTCAATCTTGTATAGCTTTCTAGTGGTCTACAGCACCAAATGTAACAGTGTGAGAGTAGTGTACGTGTCACCAGCCGGGCTCGAACCTGCGACTCCGGACTTACTGGTCCTCCACTCTACTGACTGAGATAAAGGGAAATTCCCCCTAGCGCAAAGCTAGAAGGCGACCACATTACTATTTACAATTAAAACCTGCTACATTAATATAATAATATTGTTTCTTTTGTTTTCCATGGTCTTCTGCCAATTCTCTCAGAATTTGCTTATTGGATTGTGCCCCATTATTCTGAATTAAATTGTCCCCTTTGACTCCCAGAATGTTTTTCTTGATTCTTATAAAATTATCTCCCCTTATTTCCATAAAATGTTCTGATTGTCTCGCATGATTGCAATTACATCTTTTGATATGCCTGATTGAATTCATTTTGTTATCATTCCTACAGGAAATGTTGAAGCTGTTTTTCTCCAAACTACCAACAATGCAAAGATTAACTGTCCAAGCAGCAAAATTTTTTATTTCTTTTATTTGATGATAGATTTACTTGACATTTGAAATTCTTATGATGACCTGTAGATTTGACTTTTCACCAGATATATATGAGAATATTGAAATGATGCTGAGATCATGATTGTATGACAATGAAAGAGAATGATGTCAAGTCTGTTTAACTTTTTTTCTTGCTTTATGTTATTTATTCACTATTCCTGTCTCTCCCAGATGAATGCCAAGGCCTCAGAAGTAGCTATATTTGGAGCAGCCTCTGAGAGTTTTAGTAGGTAGGTGGTGTTTTATAATCTAATCATCCAGCTCCCACATGTTCTAATGCTGTCATTCCTGAATGACATTTAGTTTCGCATTTTCATGCCCAACGACATATTTACAGCGATTTGATTTCAAAATTTACAAGTAGAACGCTATATTGTGGTTGTAGTTGAATTTTGTTTTTTGTGAAGATTTATTTTCATGAATTCTAATTGGCCACAAAATAAAGCGAAAAAAATCGCAAGTTAGTTTACAGTACTAGAAGTTTAAATAATTATCATCATATGTCTTTATCTTTGCTTACTTGTTAAAGTAATTTTCTTCTTTCTGTCTTTCACAGAAAAAATATCAATTGTAGTATAGCCGATAGCTTGAAACGATTTGAAGAAGTTATGAAGGCTGCAAAGGAGTTGAAAGTTCCTGTTCGAGGGTAAATATTCAACATATCTGACTAAATAACATATACTCATTTCACAGGGAAAAGCCATTTGTGTGTTTTAAGTGTTTAAGTGAAAAAGGACAAATGTCTGACATGATATAATGTAGGGCAAAGAAGTAATTCCAACGGTGTGGACAAAATATTGTCAAATTTTCGAGGTGATCTGACCCTTTATCAGCTTACAAAATAAACAAATTTATATGTTTTTAAAAAGACGGTCAAAAATATTTACATTGTGTAAACAAATATGTACATAGGGCACCGTAGATAAACCATGGACAATGCATGATCCCTTTGGTTGATATTATAAGACTCTTTCATATGTGGATATGAAGGATAGGGATATTCTACCCAAGGGTCACAAAATGTAGTAAAACCCGAGGCTTGCCGAGGGTTTTGCAACATTTTGTGATCCCGAGGGTAGAATATCCCTATCCTTCATATCCACTAATGAAAGAGTATTTATCTTTCATACCTCGACAATTTATTGCAATTTTACAACTATAATATTCCGCCATTTTGAAATAAATTCGAAGAAATCCACAACTGGAAGTCAATTTTCCATACATGAAAAATAACGTGATACTTTCAACACAAATTCCGTTGTTTGCATCTTTTATAGTAAAACAAGTCATATTTGTGAAAAAAATGTTAGAATTTTGCCGAGGAAATAGAAATTTTGTTGATGCCGTGACGTCACGAGACTTTATTGCATGGGTAGCCATGCAATACAGCCTCAGGCGACATGAGTGTATTGCCCTGGACCAGCCAGTATTACACCCGTAGGTATGAAAGAAAATAATGTATTTATTGCAAAATAATAACGTCACAAAATGTTTACACTGGCAAATTATGGAATTAAACCCTCGCAAATCATTTATCGTATATTCATGTTTACTGTGATTTAATTTTGCATCCTAAACATCATCATAACTGTATCATAAAATAGTATGACATAACTAATGTATTGGTTGGCTGTAGGTATGTTTCCTGTGTACTAGGATGCCCATACGAAGGAGAGGTGTCCCCAGAGAAAGTCGCACAAGTAAGCTAGGTTACAACAGTTAGATATATAGGCTTTTCAGTCAGATAAGTTGTATTGGAAAATGAAAGTTATCATATAGTTTTAAGCACAAACTTTCACCACCATATAGCTTAGAAAGATTGTATTTGCCATATAAGGTACAACTGAATCTCTCTGACTGGCTGTTATGTATTCAGGCGTACATTGTATGTAAAACATTGGCTGTTACAATATCTTTGATTGGCTGTATGATTTGCATTATTACAGCAGTTCTGATTGGCTGTTGTAGGCATCTAAGAGTATGAATGACCCAGGTTGTTACAACAACTCTGATTGGCTGTTGTAGGTATCTAAAAGTATGAATGAACCAGGTTGTTACAACAACTCTGATCGGCTGTTGTATTTATCTAAGAGTATGAATGAACCAGGTTGTTACAACAACTCTGATTGGCTGTTGTAGGTATCTAAGAGTATGAATGAACCAGGTTGTTACAACAACTCTGATTGACTGTTGTAGGTATCTAAGAGCATGTATGACATGGGTTGTTACAACAACTCTGATTGGCTGTTGTAGGTATCTAAGAGTATGAATGACCCAGGTTGTTACAACAACTCTGATTGGCTGTTGTAGGTATCTAAAAGCATGTATGACATGGGTTGCTATGAGATATCCCTTGGTGACACAATTGGGATTGGTACGCCCGGTGGGATGAAGAAGATGCTTGCTGAGGTTATGAAGAGTGTCCCAGTCAATAGACTAGCTGTGCACTGTCATGATACCTATGGTCAAGCTTTGGCCAATATCTTTGCTGCTCTTCAGGTGGGTATGGAAATCTTGTCATGGCCAAGATTTCCTGATTTCCTTACAAGTTACACATAGTTATGCTTAGTATGGAATTAAAACATTTCCTTTGTGATCAAGATTGAATTTTATTTCCTGTGGTACATTTTAGGTTACCTTCTGAACAGTAAATATAAAGCCAAAGTAATATGGCAATCTGATTAAAACCAAATCTTCAATACACTTATGCTTTTTCATTTTCATATTGCTATTTTTAGGTCATCGAGTTTCATCCGTCGTCGTGCGCCATGCTTAAGACTATTTCATACAAAAGCCTACTTCTTCTTAACCCTTGAGTGGATTACAACTATATTTGGTTTGAAACATCATTGGGGAAGGAAAATTATATTACATAAATGAGTTAGGTCTGACCACAGGTGACAGAGGGACAGGGCTCAGAAGGGGGAAGTTTGATGAAATTTGGCTTTCAAATCCTACTCCTCCTTAACCCTTGCGTGGATTACAACCACATTTGGTGTGAAACATCATTGGGGAAGGACAATTATATTTTATATAATGAGTTAAGTACGACTCCTGGGGACAGAGGGACGGGGCTCAGAAGGGGGAATTATGATGGAATTTTAGCTTTGAAATCCTACTCCTCCTTAACCTTTGAGTGGATTACAACCTTATTTTGTCTACGTGAAACATCATTTGGGAAGGACAATCATATTTTATATAAATGAGCCAGATTCGACCCCTAGGGACAGAGAGGTGGGGCTCAGAAAGGGGAACTATGATGGAATTTTAGCTTTAAAATCGGACTCCTCGTTAATCCTTGAATTAGTTACAATCATATTTGTCATGGAACATCTGTAGAAACAAATTATTCAAATGAATAACCTTGATGGCCATTCAAGGTCTCAGGGGTCAAATAGGTTAAAATCTTCGACTAAATGACTTCATGTGAATAACTAAGAGGCCTTGGGCCCTGATATTGGGCCTGCAACATACTAGGATGAAAGACTACCTTGTTTGTTCAAGTGAATGAACTTTACCTATTTTAAAAGTCATGGAAGTCCACAAATATTTCAGAAACCTCAACTAAGGAGTAACTTGTATCAGCTTAATTGCTAGCCACTTCTGTATACAGTGACTTTGTTGTTTTGTGCCAATAGTCAGATGACCGTTAATGCCCATGGGCCTCTTGTTGTAAGGCCTATTCCTATTTAATTTTATAGTAAACTAATTGTCTTTTTTCACAGAAGCATGGTTAATGTTAAATTTTCACAGTAACATGCTCTAATGAACATATTTACAGATGGGGGTTTCAGTTGTAGACAGTTCAGTCGCAGGCCTTGGTGGCTGTCCATACGCTAAGGGAGCCAGCGGGAACGTCTCCACAGAGGATGTTGTGTACATGTTAAATGGTCTCAATATCAAAACGGTAGGTATATCTTACTAGAGGGGTGGTCTCAAAACAGTAGGTGTATGTTACGAAAAGGGAGGTCTCAATATCAAAGCAGTAGGTGTATGCAACTAGAGGGGTGGTCTCAATATCAAAACGGTAAGTGTTATTAGAGAGGTGGTCTTAAAGTGAACACGGAATGGTTTGGTATATAAGGCTTGATAAATGCGTCTTTGGATAAAATTTAGAATGGAGAAAGTACGAGTTTCATAGCGATTACGGTATTAGAGATAATGCGACTTTTCTCTAGAACACACCTGAAGCCCCAAGCCATTGACCCCGATTCGGGACCCCTGACCTGTGACGTCACGAGGACAATGGGACCTATTCTACTCGCATAAGATAGAGAGGCGATTTTTGGTGTCTGCCATCTAATATAAACTATCTGTTTGTAAATATCGATTTTGAAGACACAAATACCTGTTTCATTTGTCGATACCTATTTGATATTATCCTTAATCATCATATACGAGTTTTGAAAAACGCTTGAAAACAGGGTTTTATACTATGCATACATGTAATATTGATGTACCTGTCATAGATAAATGAACATCTCTACGAAAATTACTGCATGATTATACACATAAAAATGCTCATAATAATCCACGTACGCTGTATATTCTGTGGTGGTTGGAACACATTATATGTGAATATTATATCAAGGATTCTTGATTATGTATCCTAAAGCCCGACTTGGGTCTTTTGAATGTCTATGGTCAAAACCCGCTTAACAAATTTCTGACTTTTTTTTTATAAAAAAACCTGCCCTATCGATTGAGTGATGATTCCAAAACAGATTTTCTATGCATATATGTAAATGCATCAGCTATTTACTAATTGCGTTATATCTGAAATTGGTCTATTTGTTTTTGACGAAATACATTCAGCTTACATATAATACAGTACACTCGACGACTTGTTGATATTTCGCTCAAAGTTCATTCATTAGTGTCTTTAATTGGAAAAAAATAATCATGCCACGGGTCAGACGAAAACATGAGACTGAAGATTTGGTCTATGGTGAAAAACCGAAGTCGCTCTCGTTATATCCATTTAGCAGATAGCAAGTACAGAACAAAACAAAGACTGTCATGCGATAGCCAATTCGTGACTGCGTTAATCTCTATACCTGTATACCTGCAGTAACTAAAACCGGGTGGTGTCAACGAGACTATAATGAGGGGGCTAACCAGATACGTAAGAAAGGTGTTAGTGACCTGTCACACTTTGTTGATTAGCTCGAGTCAGGTGTCAAAAGTAAGATCACAGGTAAGTTAGCGATGGACCATCGTGTAATTGTTGTATAATGTACTATTTTGCTAAACACTTAAAATCCCTTGTTTACTGTAAAACATACCGTTCCAACATACATATAACAAGTGTATCAATTACTAGATGTACAGTATATACTTCAGAAAGACTCATTATACATTTGTCTTGTTTATATGTTCTGGTTACACGTAAATGTATTTTTTACAACAAAAACTACAAAATTATTTACAAATGGGCATGTCTAGAAAGAACAATGCAATATAATGCTCAATGTCAGAATTTGATATTTCTGATAGTTGCTAGTTTCGGATATCCATTTTTTTTAACTCCCCTCCTAATTTATGTCTATGATATCTACGTGTATTGCCTATGAAATACATTTAAAACAATTTTCTTTTCGTTATGTTGGTTCTTGAAATCAGAAACATATATAGGCCTACATATATATTTCTGCTGAAATCCATAAGCCTAGAGAGAATTTTTATTTATACAGAAACATATTCAAATGAATAATTATATAACCATCATTTTTCCAATTCGTCTCTTTTTAGATCACATTATGAAAATGGAATATTCCCGAGGTTTGATAATTAGAAAGTTGTTAAAACAGAGATAAGATCTCGTTAATATATAGATGTAACCAGAAACATATAATAACATTATACAGCCGCTAATCTACATATATATTTGAGCCTATTCATAGTTGTATATTTCCTATTATATATATAATTAAATCGTCAACATAACTGTATACTGTATATATATTTGTAAAATTCTCGTAACCCCATTTCAAGAATACATATATGTCCCCCTTTGTGCTATAACCCCACTATCAAACACCTCACTGCCGTTGTCCCGTGACGTCACATCCGGTTATTCCCCCAAATCAGCGTGAGCGGCCGATTCCCTGATTAGCAGTCGATATACAGGTAAAAATCGAGCACTTCGGAGGGCTGTATCTCGGTACTGAAGCGGCCGATTTTGATGCGGTTTTCAACATTCTTGTCAGGAGATCAAACAGATTAACATATCTAAATATCATTTTCCGTTCCGTGTACACTTTAATATCAAAACAATAATTGAGTTTTATAGAGGTATAAATATCTAAATGGTAGGTGTATTTTACTGGAGGGGTGGTGTCAATATCAAAACAGTAGGTGTATGTTACTAGAAGGGTGGTCTCAAAATCAAAATGGTAGGTGTATGTTACTAGAGGGTTGGTCTCAATATCAAAACAATAGGTGTGGGTTTTATAGTGGCATGGTATCGATATCAAAATGGTAGGTGTATGTTATTGGAGGGGTTGGTCTCAATAACAAAACTGTAGGTGTATGTTACTAGAGGGGAGGTTTCAATATCAAAATGGAGGGTGTGTATTACTGGAGGGGAGGTCTCTTTCAAAATGGAAAGTGTATGTTACTGGAGGGGAGGTATCTATATCAAAATGGTAGGTGTATGTAACTAGAGGGTTGGTCTCAATATCAAAACAGTAGGTGTATGTTACTGGAGGGGAGGTCTCAAAACATTAGGTGTATGTTACTAGAGGGGTAATCTCAATAACAAAGCAGTAGTTGTATGTTACTAGAGGGGAGGTATCAAAATCAAACTGGAAAGTGTATGTTACTGGAGGGGAGGTCTCAATATCAAAACTGTAGGTGTATGTTACTAGAGGGGAGATATCAAAATCAAAATGGAAAGTGTATGTTACTGGAGGGGAGGTCTCTATCAAAATGGAAAGTGTATGTTACTGGAGGGGAAGTCTCTTTATCAAAATGGAAAGTGTATGTTACTGGAGGGGAAGTCTCTATATCAAAATGGTAAGTGTATGTTACTAGAGGGGTGGTTTCAATATCAAAACTGTAGGTGTGTGTTACTAGAGGGGAGGTATCAAAATCAAAATGGAAAGTGTATATTACTAGAGGGGAGGTCTCTATATCGAAATGGTAGGTGTATGTCTTTTCTTGTTTGTCACATCCTGCACTTCTCCATTCTGTTAACAGTGTCAAATAGGGATTAATTATCTATGGTATCTCAGTTTTAGACATCCATATAGGAAACGAATGTATTTTTTTAATTTTCATAGCGACTATGAAAAGCAGAAGCTATCTACATATCCCGTGGAGCACGTTAGCGCTCCTCGGAAGATATTTAGATAGCTTCTGCTATTCATAGCCACTATGAAAATTAGAAAAATACATTCAATCCATATATTAAAGATGCTCCACCGCCGACAGAGCATAAATGATATTCATCATTTGAACAATAATCAGTGTTAAATCATGTATATATATGTCTAATTAACACAGAAAATAATATTAAATAATTTATTTTGTCTTTGGTGCATGCGCAATCAGTACTTCATTCCATATAAGATATTGTGCCACGAAATTTTTTCGGGATGACATTAATTATTTTTCATATTTTTAACTTTAAGTAAAATTAGAAGCTCAAACTGTTCAATGGTGGTAATGGTATAAAGTAAGTAACTTTTGTAACTGAAGAAAAATACTTAATCGTCTGCTCCTGTTTTTGATAGTGAAAAAATACCAATTGTCAGCGGTGGACCATCTTTAACATTAGGATAATTTATGAAAATAAAGATTAATGAAAGGTTATGATATCATATTTAAGATTATGACACTCGAGAAATGATATTAATGGAACAGCTGGATGACAAAGTCGTTCCACAACATCGCGCTTTCAAGCTTCCGTCATAGTGTTTTCATATGCAAATGTTTGTTTTTCGTCAGTTGGTTGATTCATATAGTGACGAAACACTCAGAATGTAAATATACACTGATGACATTTCCATTTTTTCAGGGAATCAATATACAGAAACTGCTGGAGGCAGGACAATTCATATCCATGGCGATAGATCGGCCCACACATTCCAAGGTCGCACAGGCCAAGAAGTCAAGTTTATGATGTCATTGCCAAAGCCTGATAGGACATCATCTTAGCTCAAGGATGTCGTCTTAATAATGTCATTGTGAAGTCTCGTGTACCTGGAAGTGTCATTAATGTTATCTAGATTCAGTGTCAGTTCATGATATCAGATGACATGACATGAAGTCACATGATATCCATGATGACATCATACACAGGCAAGTTCAATTTCAGGTAAATTTCTCAGATTAAGTAATATCTGAAAATAGCAATAAGGAGAATTCAAGTCAAGAACTTGACCTGAACTAAATATTTTTCATGTCAAATAACCTGTAGATTCACCTGTGAAATTGACCTCAACTTCTGGTCATTTTCAGGTGAATATCAGTTGTAACTCTTTTCAGGTCAAATTGAGTTGACAATATTTTGCCAGTGTTGTACAATTACTGTAACTAAGATTGTCGTGTAATGTCTGATGACAAAATATAGCCTCTATGTTTTTGATAGTGTTACATAACATCTTAGACAGTAACTCACTATGTCAGTAACTATCACAAACCAAATGTCAGTCAAATGATGTCAATGGAAACAAGACACAATGTCAAACATCTTTTTCTTTAATATTAAGATTAGCGTTATATATTTTATATGAAATTGTCAGTGACATCTATATCTTAAACACCAGTGATGATACTTTACATCTGTGATAGTATCTATTTCAACTTCTGAAACAAAAGGTGACATCTGTCTATTTTAATGACAACCACATGTAATGTCTGACATCCTTTAATAATAACCTCATACAGTGTCTGATATCTCTTGATGTCAATGAAAACTAGTCAGACCACTGTCAAGGACACCTGTGTATACAGGCCACCTGTCTATAAAGGATACCTGTGTATACAGGCCATCTGCCTATAAAGGATACCTGTGTATACAGGCCACCTGTCTATAAAGGACAGATGTGTATACAGGCCACCTGTCTATAAAGGATACCTGTGTATACAGGCCACCTGTCTATAAAGGATACCTGTATATACAGGCCACCTGTCTATAAAGGATACCTGTGTATACAGGCCATCTGTCTTTAAAAAAAAGACAAATGTGTATACAGGCCACCTGTCTAAAAAGCATACCTGTGTATACAGGCCACCTGTCTATAAAGGACACCTGTGTATACAGGCCACCTGTCTATAAAAGACAAATGTGTATACAGGCTACCTGTCTATAAAGGACAAATGTGTATACAGGCCATCTGTCTATAAAGGATACCTGTGTATACAGGCCATCTGTCTATAAAGGACACGTGTATACAGGCCACCTGTCTATAAAAGACAAATGTGTATACAGGCCACCTGTCTATAAAGGATACCTGTGTATACAGGCCATCTGTCTATAAAAGACAAATGTGTATACATGCCACTTGTCTATAAAGGATACCTGTCTATAAAGGACACATGTGTATACAGGCCACCTGTCTATAAAGGATAAATGTATATACAGGCCATCTGTCTATAAAGGATACATGTGTATACATGCCACCTGTCTATAAAAGACAAATGTGTATACAGGACACCTGTCTTTAAAGGACAAATGTGTATATAGGCCATCTGTCTATAAAGGACACATGTGTATACAGGCCACCTGTCTATAAAGGATACCTGTGTATACAGGCCACCTGTCTTTAAAGGACATGTGTATACAGGCCACCTGTCTATAAAAGACAAATATGTATACAGGGCACCTGTCTATAAAGGACAAATGTGTATACAGGCCATCTGTCCAGTGTGCCATCTCCTGTTAATAACCCACTGTCCTATTTATGTAGAGGAGATAACCCATTGTCCTATTTATGTAGGGGAGATAACCCACTGTCCTATTTATGTAGGTGAGATAACCCACTGTCCTATATATGTAGGGGAGATATCCCACTGTCCTACTTATGTAGGGGAGATAACCCACTGTCCTATTTATGTAAGGGAGATAACCCACTATTAATGTAGAGGGATAACCCACTATCGTGTTGATGAACAGGAGATAGCCCACTGCCATGTACATTTAGATGAGACTATACACTGCCATCATAAAGATGAGGGTAACCCCTTGCAATGTCAAGGTAGGGGAGATAATCCACTTATGATCTCGGAATATCATGGAGAAAGGTAATGAAATTTGATTTTGCAAGATTTTCAGTATTCAAATAACAATATATCATTGTTGACTATGCTTGTATAGTATTATCAGGTCAAGATGTTTTAGATGTGAAATCAAATTCAATTAATGAAATAATTATAGGTGTATTTGAAGTTTTAAGGTATAAATGTGATATACATTGTATAAAACAGTGTATGATGTAAACAAGATGTTATAGTATACTCAGTTAATTATATCACTTAACATGTAATTCTTACAATGTAATGTTTTAGAAAATTGAAAATATTTATATTTTTTTGGAGCAAATATTTTATTTTATTGCTCATTTCTCTCATATGTGCTAATTGGTTTTTGTTTTGATATTTTTTTGCTGTATAACCTGTAATGTTCCTCTGTGGATAGATAAGAATGCTGAGAATTTTAAAATGGACAATTAGGCAGATTATTTATATACAGAATATTTGAAATCAATTTTGAAATTGATTATGCTGCACAATTTGATTTGTGATGATAGACGTTCTGTGTACTTATTAATTCTTATTAGACATCCTGTTGGGCTACAATTACTACTACTACATGTAGTAATGTTTTAGAAAAGTCTTCCTTTATTGTGCATTCAAGTGCTATTTTATAGCTTTTCTGGTTAATTTCTAGTTTAACAGTTGTTTTATCCTAAAGTACATTTGGTATTTTATCAACTTATCTTATTCTTTACGTTTTTGAGTTCATGATAGTTTATATTTCAGAGCCAGTTGTTTACTATTTTATTATTTTATGAAGCGATAAAGAGCCAAATTATCATGATTTATGTTGAAGGTCAGTTAAAATGTTCTATATTTACCTTTTCTTAGACACCAGTTTGTTGGTATATCAACAAAAGTCTTGGTTGATAAATTACTTGATGTCTGGCAGGTTTTTGTCCATCAAGAGTTGCTTCCCCTTTTTCACTTGTTTGGTGGTATAGCAATGGCTTGGAGGCCTAGAACGGAGATATTCATTTGGTACATCGTATGTATAAGACCAAGGGTAACATAAAGATGTACTTAGTTGCGAGTCAGTTTACTCATTCACCCTGACCACACATTTGAACTCTTCCAATTCTTAGGCCGGAACAGTTCATTATTTAATCATAGGGGTGAATATCATTCAGAGTTTCACCGACTAGTATATAGAATATATAAAGTATTTTATGATTACTAGTTCTTTATGCATAATTGTCATTGTGAACCAAAGGGAGATAACTATGATTGATCAGAATTAATTGATGAACCAATATATAAACATGTAAAAGTTTTATTATAAATTATTTTATTTATTGAAATTAACAAAACTAAATATTAACAGTACATTGCATCAAAATATAAAACACATTGTAAACAGTTTAAGGGATTATGTTTATTTTAGAATGTTTAAAGTTCTTTTTACTGTTATGACATTCTCAATACTCCAGAGGTTCCGATCACTTACGATCTCTACACCCCTGGACTATCGCATAGTAAAACTTGAGGCAACAGAACAGAGTAGGTAAATTAGTCCTTTGATGTACATCAAAAGAGCTGTAAAACGGTACACTGTGGTTGACTGTGTGGCTTTGAAATGGATGTCACTCTCTCTGTAGTCTTTAATGAAAATATTTGCAGGCCTGTGACTGGTTCAGATTTGTTCCTCTGAGCTGTCTTCAATTTTACTATGAGATAGTCCAGGGGTGTTACTATAGAGATTGTAAGTGATCAGAACCCCTAGATTATCGAGGATGATGTTATGGACGAGGGACTAATGGCTAAGGTATTGTGTATTGTTTTTATATGTGCTGAATCAACATTATATGGTGAGTATTTGTGGGTATGTAAAGGTTACAAACATGTAACACAGAAAGCTGTTATATCACAATCAAACACATATTCTGGTATGAGTTAGTGTAATTTGTTTGTTAAATCTTAAATGTGTATTTGTAATGTTTACAAATATGTATGTGGGTACATTAAAATTAAGGTAACAAACATGTAACACAGAAAGCTGTTACATCACAATCAAACACATATTCTGGTATGAGTCAGTGTAATTTGTTTGTTAAATCTTAAATGTGTATTTGTAATGTTTACAAATATGTATGTGGGTACATTAAAATTAAGAAAAGCAATATTTTTTTTATATTTTTTTCCTCTTAATTTGTTAAGATTATCAGTTAGAGAATTCTGAGCTTTGATAAAAGTTCTTCAACAATTTCAACACTATGCAAAGAGGGCAAGGGATTTTCATAGTATTCTCATGGCAACTATGATGTTATATAGGAGTTTCCTCAAAGCTTCACAATTATTGGCCAGTACAGCTGTTGGGCTAAGCCGCTGGAGAGTTCAAGATATAAAAGTGTGGGCTATTGATGACACTCATTCTGAAAGCTGAAGATCTAGATATCAAACAGAAAATGTCAACATCTTCTACTATATTAGAAGCAGAGGATAAGCTGAAGCTGAGAAATAACATTGGAATATGTGTAGGAAAAAGCAAGTATTTAGGTATTCATAATTCCAGCAATGATATTCAGGAGCGGAGACAGATGGTTCAGAAGAGCGGAGGGATGAAGAAGAAAGGCAAAGACAGAAAATTAAGCAAGCAAGAAAAAATGATCAGATGGAACCTCCCAGAGAGAAAACGTTCATGGGGCAGAATGGTGGAAAATCGGATCCTTTGGGAAGTAGTCCACTATCTCCTATTAATCCACATCAAGAGAGAATGAGGGAACGCCAAATTGATGTAAACTACGTAATAAAAAGATGAGCCACATCTTGTTCAGAAAGCACTTCCACAAGAACAATTGCCGACTGACATGTTGAGGAGACTGCAGAAAAGGACAAAGTGTCCAGAAGATTAGCTTGCTTTTCGATCTCTTTTAGCATCATTAGACGGTTCTTAGCACAAAAGTACTAACCTCTAGACACAAGACTTAAAGAAAAAGTACTAACCTCTAGACACAAGACTTTAGGAAAAAGTACTTACCTCTAGACACAAGACTTACAAAAGTACTAACCTCTAGACACAAGACTTTAGGAAACAGCAGCATACTTGATGACTTCTGATATAATCAACAAAAGAGCAGAAGGAGTTGACATCACACATCTATATGCCTGCAATATTGTCATTTGTTCACACAAAGAAGTCACATTGAACCCCTACATTAGAACATCCGGTGGAGTTCAATGTGACTAAGGTTAGGCAGTTACTCGGGCTGAGGAATGAGGAACAGTCGCGATGTCATTTGTTAACATGAATACAGGAAGTACGTGTCAGCAAAGAAGACAATAAAAGAGGCTGAATCATAACTTCAGCATGGGGACATCGTAGGAACAGAAGTTATGGTAGACAAGGGCCAGGAGTGACAACTGGTTAACATGGAGGACATCAAACTAGGAGGAGAGGAGACATCTCGTTCAGTGGAGAGTTTGTGTCATGGAAGAACAGTCATAAATGGTTAGAGGTATGAAGAAACGGGGAAGTTGGCTGAATTGAGTTGGCGTCCGGGAAACACAAAATTGTCATGGAATGATATTTGGTGTATTGGGCCTCAGAGAATACAATTCCAACAGAAGTCTATGCCGTACTGCTGACTACATCTACATTTGGCAACGTGGAGAATGACAGACGACCCAGCTTGTAAACTCTGAAGCAGACCAGTCATAGCATTTCTTCTTGATCAGTGTATTTAGCAGATGGACGGTACACGACAGGATTCTTTCTGTTCTTGCATTTCCCATGGCGAACAGCACGAAAAGGCCAAAGAGGAAATTATTTATGTCTTCAAGGCCGGAGAACAGAGTGTGAACGGCAGTGTGGAAGGCAGTGGAGGATCGGGTACAGCAGAAGATTAGCAGATGAGAGCAGATCTGAATGGGAATGGCCGTATGATGTTTCCGACAAGATAAAACTGTTACCAATCATAAATTAATTAGTTTAGTTGGTCTTTATTGTACAATGTAAATATGTTAAAACTAAAATACCACTTTTAACATTGAAACTTACACAGCCGGTGGCTCCGCCGATTCGATGGAGTCACCTGTCAACGTAGGTATTTTATCGTTATCGTCCAAGCAAACTCAGTCGTGCTGGTGGAGTTGGTAGTATCATAGTAGGACCGTATCAATGACGCCTATGAGCGAAAACTGGCCAAGTACCAAGATTTGGTAACATACTGTGTGTAACGATGCTACCGCTTAGTAGAGGTCTCTTTTTTTTAGTTTAACCGACAGGGTCATGTAAGGACGTGCCAGGTTTATTGGTGGAGGAAAGCCGGAGTACCCGGAGAAAAAAACCACCGACCAGCGGTCAGTACCTGGCAACTGCCCTACATGGGATTCGAACTTGCGACCAAGAGGTGGAGGGCTTGTGGCAATATGTCGAGACATCTTAACCACCCGCCCACCGCGGCCCAGAGAGGTCCCTGGTAATGAAAAGAAAAAATCAAGGAACGACATTGTGCTCCAACTTTTATTCCGACATGTGCAACACCGGATGTCACACCGAGCATGCGTTACATAACAGTTACACAAGGGAGACAACTGCACCTCTAGGGAGCAGCACACCATTAATATTATGCCATAAGATATCGCATATCATTACAACGAGGACGGATAAATAAATCTTACATGGGTCTGTCAAGTGGACAGGGATATCTCAACCCTCGTGAAAGATTTTGGCTGATCAACCCGAGGGTTAATTGATGGTGAAACTCTTTCACGAGGGTTGAGATCTCTGTCCGCCTAACTGGCACATGTAAGATTCTTTTTCTCCCATACTCAAACGAGAAATGATGAAAATTCAGTCGACATGAGCATCACTGTGCGTAAAAATGGTCGCCGCATGTATTGGTGACGTTATTGTATACTATAGATAATTCATACATGCCACACCATCATTTGTTCACCCACAACGAAAAAATACTAGCGTTATGCCCATACTGGAAATATACAAGTAAAGTAAGATACCGTAAAATATTGATACCAGATGAACAAACCTTACACTATTCTCACATCAGAATCTAGACTTTGTTGTTGCTGTCGGTACAAATACAAGAGACTGGAGACTACATCAATGAATCAGTAGAACTAGTGAAGTCATCCAGAGGTAAAAAGAAAATTACATGTAATCCAAACCAAGGATTTATAAGAGATAATCATCTATGTCCTTGATCCAGACTAAAGACAAAGTGATTATAAACTTTATTTATTTTACATCGATTGAGAAACAAGTTATAAAAATTAAATTAATCACTCTCGATGGCCCGGATGTAGGCGCGCGAGGGGTCTTGGTGTGGGAGGAAACCGGAGAAAACCCACGTGATCTGGCAGGTAACCCCTGACCTTTTCTCCTAGGCCGATTAGGTGAAAGGCGAGCAGCAAAGTGATTATCCCTTTCGTTAAATCATCTAAAGTGAAAATGTTCACACGTGTTAACCACTTGTTAATCTGTTCGTTCATTGTGTTTTCGTGGAATAAGTGAACATTTTCCAGGCCGCCATTAATTCCACTACAGTATCGGAAACCACTAATAGGATATTCCGAATTTGCATATTACAGAGTTATCTGCACTTGCGGGTAGGTATTAATTGTGACGTCATGTGTTTGCGAGCATAACGCCATACGCTTCGGAGAAAACGACGTGAACTGCGCTCACAAAATAATGACGTAACAATCGATACTTACCCGCAGGTACTAATGCCTGCCCTGTAGTTTAGCCCTAAATGACCTTAGTTGTCGATTGGCCGTAAAACTCAAACAAACAAACAAACAAACTTACCCGCAAGGGAGCTAACTCTGTAATATGCAAAGACGGAATATCATCCATGATACAACAAACGGCATAAAGCAATAAAAGAAATCGGTTGCAAAAGCTGTTGTGCTTGGTTACTACATGTAAGTAACATGAGAGATAAAATGACTATTTCTGCATTAAAGATGTTCCACCGCTGACAAATGGTATTTTTTCACTATCAAAAACAGGAGCAGACGATTTAGTATTTTTCTTCAGTTACAAAAGTTACTTAATTTACACCATTACCACCATTGAAAAGTTTGAGCTTGTAATTTTACTTTAAGTTAAAAATATGCAAACTAATTAAATGCATCCCGAAAAAACTCCGTTGCACTATATCCTATATTGAATGAAGTACTGATTGCGCATGCACCAAAGGCAAAATAACTTATTTCATATTATTTTTGTGTTAATTAGACATATATATACACGATTAAACGCTAATTATTGTTCAGATGATAAATATCATTTATGCTCTGTCGGCGGTGGAGCATCTTTAAGAAATGTTCGTGAAACTGGTACCAGATTTGTTTTGTTGAACATTTAATTTTGACTCGACAGAAAGGTTTATACAATAACAGTCGCACGGAAATACCGCGGGTCATTTCGTATCGTTTCCCCTCTGTCTGGTTTTAATTAAACTGATTTAATCTTACCTTTGATTTCCATGGACTTCTTGCTTTATTAAGAATACACTCTGATTTTTGCGATTTAAAGGAACAAGAAGAGCTTTTCAACTTTTATTCCATCTGTTTTATTCCTGTCATTTAGCTGTGTAAATACACAATTGAACACGTTTGCAGTAACTATTGCGTGTTTGATCAATAACCATGGTAACCAATATGTATGTAGGTCGCCGTGAAAAGCAGACGGTTACCCGTTATATATAATCAGCAGAACGTGCAGGTGTGTGTGCTGATTACAGATGGACACGTTTACTGGATTCTGGGCATCTCACGTAAGTTAGAAAAAAAAATATTATATTCAATTACAGTAAAATCTGTCTGAATTGAGTGAGGTTCTCTGTGAATAATGACCGGCTGCTAACAAGACCACTTAAAGTGAATAGTCGGGCAAAGGAAACCAGTCTAAATGCGTTCTTTGGCCTTCCAAAAGTCATTGTATACCATAATGATGGTCAAGTTCTGCTTACGGTGTCCAGTTTTGACCATTGAAATTTTGGGGAAGCCCCGTGTAAATTTAGCACAGTTCTAAATATAAATTCTCCAAACTCTTTGAAAACGAGGCTGCGTGGAAATGTCAACATGGACATGTGTTTCTCAGTCGTGTCGGTTTCGTTTCGTGTGATAAACCACTAATGCGGTATGCAAATTGTTGTTTTGAGATGATACATTTGATGCAAATGAAGTATTCTTACATTTATGACAATGCTTTGTAATCATTTTTCGATAAAAGCATCTTGTACATGGAAATCGACACAAATATTCGGCCGATGCAGAGATGGGGCCCCGGCAAGGGGCAATTATTGCAGCATAGCATTCGTCGTATTTTACATCAACCAAATCATAAAGACTAAATACAAATAATCGTAACATAATTTCCCATTTAAAACCACACGAAAACGTTCCATAGAACGTCCATGCATGTAGCTGTCAAAGATGTGAAAATAAATTAGCTCATACATAAGATTTACAAGTAAAATATGTGTTCAATTATTCGTGTAGTTTTTCGCAGAGCATTTAATTTAAATATCTATGTCTCTGTTTGGTTTTTTTTTGTAAAACAATATTGATTCTGGAAAGAGATGACATGAATTCCAGCTGGAAGGAAAGAAACTTTTATGATGTATCTGTATCGTACAATTATATATGTAAACGTACATTCATTAGCTGCTATAGAATACAACTAGAAATTCTCTCAAACATTGATAATATTTAATTCTTCACATTCAGTAGCCTATGCTGTGAGAATTAACACATCATATATATTTCCAGAAAACATATAGGCCTACATGTATGTTACTTTCCTTTTCTTTGTTCCTGTTCTTTTTTGTCTCTGAGAAAAGAGAATATGAGTTGAAGAAAATAATTAATTAAGAGAAATGTGTACCACAGTACTTGTCTGTAGCCGAGGTTCTATACTGTTTTAATAGTCCAGAATTAATAATTAAATTGAAAAAATCCAAAATAAGATGAAATTGTAAATTCCATTTTGAATGAATGGTCCCCTCCTTGAGAAGTACACAGTGTGTATACCCCTTTTTGGTTTTAGGAATAATACCTGAATAGAACCTGAAATAACATGACAATCAATCAGAATGTGGTTTGGGGGTGTGGGGGCTAAAAGACAGAAGAATCATGAGGTTGGAAGTTGTAACTTGAGTGGGGGTTGAAATATAGAAGAAATAGCTACAGATAACTGAAGTGAAGGGGTGCTTTATCATTGATCTGGTCATTGCATATTTGGGTTTACATGGCTTTTTTTGGTTATTTACTCATTGATTTGGAAGCAACTGAATCCATATGTACTGTTATATCTTTCTTTTTACATGTGTAGCTATTCTTCTGTATTTCACCCTCCGCCCAAGGCACAACTCCCAATAGTCCACTTTTTTGTTTAAACTCAAATCAAAGACAGAATGTACATAGTACTACATACTACAATTTAGTCTATGGTGTGTAATCACTGTTACTACCAGTATTAAGTACATAAAAATGTCTATGTACAAGTTACACATAGACAATTAAATGTGAAAATTTTTGTTCAGACAAAAGATTTTTAAACATTTCGATAACTTGCTATTTTATGTTTTTATCTTATATGTTGAGTTACTCTCTGATAAAGTAAGAATTTACGAAATCCTAGAACAATGTATCTATATTGCTATATGTAAAAAAAAATTCCTTATGTTTTAAAAGTAATTGAAAAGCTAATCTCACAAGCCCTGACAAACAAATGGGCAGGCATATGGATGCAAGAATATAATCACTGGAATCTAGGAGCGACTAATATAAACAAACATATTTCCTACAAAAGTTAAACCCCCCACAACCCCCCCCACCAACCCCCAACCCCCAAAAACCAACCCACACACCACCCCCCCACTCGCGTAACGGTAAATGTTAATACTACCCTCATGAAAAAGTATTTGCATCATAATTTTATTAGATGATACAGTTTAAAGAACATTTAATAAATTAATACTGTTTAAATGTTCTGTTTCATGATCTTCTAGCCATATTGGAAAGTTTACTTTCAAGAGCACTCAAATCAACCATTCTGCATTTCATATGATTGCTAATTATGATATTTGTATACATCACTGGTATACAGCTCCAAGATTAACTTTTCATTCAGGTCACTATGCAGCCATTTTTTGGCGCCTGAAAAAAAGAACCCAGCAAGTTTTAACTGGAATATGACCAAAAATGGAAAGGTAGTCCAATTGTTCAATAGAGATAAAGGAAGAAAGTAGGGGCATCTACAGGTGTTGTTTATTTTGTTAGAAAAACAGTTTGTATAAAGGCTGGAATGGGGTCACGTGGACTGCATGATAGAAAGCAAAGTATGTGTTTCAACATAAAGATACAAAAAGGCATTAGCCGAGGGTGCCCCAACAAAAATGGCAGAAAAGTTGATGAAAGTGCTAAGACCGCAACATGCATAGTCGAACTCATCAACTGTTGGCCTACCCATGACAACAAAAAAAAAAACACACAAAGAAAGCGAAAAAAAACAACCGAAGATTAAAAGAACAAAGCACTGGTAGTCAAAAAAAAACAAAACGAAAAAAACAGACCAAAAAAAATAAAAAAGAAAAAACAACAAAAAAACAACAGCAAACAGAAACACTGCGGAGCATTTTATCGATGCATACCCACCTAAACTGGGTATTAATCCATCCAGGAGCACTCTACCATATCGCTTCCGCCATGATCAAATCACTTAAATCAAATAACACGTCTCAAAGCCCGTCTGAGCCGGAACCCTACCAGCGACTTGTCCACATCCGGCGCACACGAATACCAGAGAGCTGCCGGGTCGATATCTACTGGGCGGGGGAGGCCAACCGGCCAAACCCACAAATAACACTCACAAAAAAACCAAAACACAAAAAAGTAAACAAAATAAACAACAAAAAACCAAACCACCTAAAATAAAACCAAACCAGCAAAAAAAAAAACTTACATAACAAACAAACAAAACCCATACTAAGAACGAGAGGTTCTTCACCTCTCATAACACAACAGTTAAGATCAATACTAACTACTGTTGTGTGTAAGACAATTTAGTACTCAATGCTTTTTTTCCAACATGAGTAGTATACTGCGAAATCTGCAACATCAACTCTGAAAGTTTTCATAGTACACAGTGAAACCAGGTACAGTGTAATTAAATATACAAACACATTTATTATCTATTGACCAAAATAATATTGTAATGTGTCCTCCAAGGATTTATATACTCCTTTTGTCACCCAAAGTATAACTAAAGAACAAGCTAAAACCTACATGTACATATGTATATGTGTATATCAGAACATATACAATACAATTTTACAAAACCTTATCAATGTAAATCCTATATACCAATGTAGTGTATAACACTACCAGAACATTACAGAACAAAAATTTACAAATAACAAATCTATAAATATATACATCAGAAACTCGTATGAATTGACCGGTAGCATACGGGCATTCATTACCCAAAGAGGCCCCACTAAAGAACCGTATTTACCCCAGGGTTACGTTTTACGCGATTGGGGAACAGGTATGAAACATGTGACCATATGTGACCACTCATTATATGAAAAAAACTGCTAGGGACTATTACTAATGATCAAAATACAAGACTCACTCACAATCACTGAAGCAGCGAGTACCGGACGTAGGCCTTACGTACCAGTAGCGGTTGGACCCGCGTGCTCGTTTGAACTTTCTCTCCACTATAACAAGTTTGTATTAACACTCTCCATGCTCGTAATGTTTACCGATGTCAGTTTTGGATTGTCGCAGTCCATGCCTTTCCTTTCGCATCTTAGTCTGTTGTCAGTTGGTTGTTTTGGCGGAAACATTTTTGGTTCAACAACTACTAACCATTTTGTTTACTGAACAGCAGGTGGGTGTTGCGCATGCGTTAAGATTGAACTGCACTCTTAGCCGTCCGGGAGGACTTTTAGGATTCCCATAGATATTTTTATTTTCTTCGCATGTACAGCGATTTTGACGGAAAGTTTTATTTTTCTAATTCATAAGAAATTATACCGGATATATTAATACCATTTTTACCGATTTTACAGTCACTTGCCCGACTATTCGCTTTAATATTGGGTCCAAATGGTCAATTTGAACACAACTTCACCTGTATATAAATAATACTCGACTATAAAAAACATTTTGTTTGTTCTTCGTTCCTTGGGGGATCTTTACAGAAATGTTTGCATTTTTTCTTCGGAAATAACACACAAAACCGAATACAAGATACAAGAAGTTTTATTTAGTGTCGTATACATACAATGAAATAACGTTAGCTCTGTAGAGCTATTCTTACGACAAACAAAGGTATAAACATTTTATAACAACAAAGGAGATTGTATTTATGTAAAAGATAGGATAGTAATAATAATGTCAAGTTATGAATAGTTTAAATTTATCACAGCATGCAGTTTAGTTTCCAAACAAAAACACACAATATATAGTAGATACATTCTATGGGACATGTTAAAAAAGCAAAGCTAAACGAGATGCTGTATGAAAAGTTCCATGCTACATTCTACCAACCAAGCAAAAAAAAAAACCGGTGGACAAGGTTCGTATATACATACAATACCAATATGGTATAGGTTAAAAATTGACAGAATACATGCTAATATAGCATAATCTAAAACAAAAGGAGCACAAAAGGAGCACGTTTGTAATACATACAATGTGGATAGTAAGAAGAAAACATAAAAGAGCAGAGACAGGACAATAAAAAAGTGAGCACTATAAAAGGATTTCAGACATAGAAAGTTTACATATGCATGTGGTATATGAAAAAGCACTAAGAGTAGAAAAATTATGTTTCCCACAGATAGCACAAGAACACAGCTGGCTGTCCCAGGTGTGCAACTTTCCGCGAAACGTCTAATAGTTATCGACCTTTCGGAGTTCATTCGGCAGACTGTTCCACACCTGGACAGCCTCAAAACGAAATGATTTTTTTCCATATGAGGTTGAGTTAACTCTTGGTGTTCTGATTGTGTTCTGTTTTCTGAAATTATACATAGGGTCATTTTAATAATTAGGTCACTTAAAAAATCTGGTGCTAAGCCATTTACAATTTTAAAGACCTCTGAAGCCATAGACTTTATTCTGATGACGTGTAAAAATGTAAGTTTGTTTCTGCGTAAAATATCTATCACAGGTGAGGTAAAATCATTTTCAATAAAACGCAGAGCTCTTTCTTGTATCTTTTCCATTTTTCTTGTGTTGCTGAGGCTACAAAAATGCCATGCTAAGGGACAATAATTAAAATTTGAAGCAATAAAAGATTTGTAAATAGTCATTTTTCAAATTTTGGTAAGGTTTCCTCCCAATCTTTTCATAATAGCTAATTGTTTGGAGGCCTTTTTGCATAGTTTGGAAATGTGGTTGTCGAACTTCAAAAATGAATCAATTTCGACACCTAATAACGTTACAGAGTCATCGCATTCAATGTTCTGGTCTCCAATACAAAATGACTTTATGTTATCATGCGACTTCTTTCCGAAACATATTGCCTGGAATTTACTAGGGTTTGCTTTCATTCCATTTCTGGAGAACCATTCAATCAAAATAAAATATACCCTTTTAATGATCTGAATGCTTTAAAGAAATAGCTGAATATTGCGGATTTGGAATTAATTTATGTAAAGTGAAGGTACAGATATAATACAATGGGATGATTTTAACTGGAGCCACATCTGCTAACGCTGTAATGCACTGCTCATTAATTTGTGTGAAATTACATAATCACGTCAGAGAATTGGAATCTTCAGAGTTATAGCAAGCCAAGTTACTTTTTATTCTATTAACTCCGATATCGGAATTAAAATTAGGGAATTAGGATTTTCTATATCAGATTTAGAATTTCCGATATCGGAATTAAAATTTCCGATATCGGAATTAAATTTCTGATATCGGAAATCGATATCGAGAATTCTAATTCCGATATCGGAAATTCTAAATCTGATATAGAAAATCCTAATTCCGTTATCGGAAATTCTATTTTTGATATCAAAAATTTGAAAACAAATTGCCATATCAGAAATTCTAATTCTGATATGGGAAATTCTATTTCCGATATCAGAATTAGAATAACCGATATCAGAAATAGAACTCTCCATATCGGAATTGGAATTTCCAATATCGGAAATTCGAAAAAAAAGTAACTTGTCTTGCCATACAGAGTATGCCTTTCTGGTATCATCACCATTCTGCTTTACCTAAATCAAACATGGTACATGTGTGTCATTATGTATACATACTTACCCTTTTCATTATTAAAGCTGTTAAAATGTATTTATATTGATGATTTTAGTATCAATTGATTCATTATCGATATGACTATAACGGTCAAGGTAGATATCAAGTCATTTCGTTACGGAATGGTTCAGCAGTTATTTCCTTCTTAGAAATGATCATTTTAGATAATTATAGACTTTCGTTCGTAAAGTCACAATACTCTCACATTGTTCATGAGAGAAATTAAGGATGAATAGGTGATTGAGTGAGAATTCTTGCAAGAGAACTATGCTAAATTCAGGGTCACAAATCTGACCATCATCTATACCACAGGCGCTTGCAGATTTTATATTGAAAGTTGCAGTAAAAAGAAAAACGGTGTCAGGTTGTCATGTATGGGACAAAGAAGTAATTCCAACCGTGAGGACAAAAAAAAACATAGTCAAATTTTCGAGGGGATCTGCCCCTTTATCAAGACAGGTTTATCATGTAGTAGCCTTATTCCGTTATATTTTTTACAGTCACTTTATATATCTGATCTGCAAACGCCTGTGATCTAAACTAGATATATCTATTTCGACTTTGAAAAAATCTGAAAATTATGATATTTTTTTTTGCACTGATATCTTATTGCTTAAAAGACTTCTGTTCATACATTTAAAGATGCTCCACCGCTGACAAATACATATGTAGTATTTTTTCACTATCAAAAACAGGAGCAGTCGATTTAGCATTTTTCTTCAATTACAAAAGTTACTTACTTTACACCATAACCACCATTGAAAAGTTTGAGATTCTAGTTTTACTTGAAGTTAAAAATATACATATAAAAAAATGATTAATTACATCCCGAAAAAATTCCGCGGCACTATCCTTTACGGAATGAAGTACTGATTGCGCATTCACCAAAAGCAAAATAAATTATTTCATATAATTCTTTGAGTCAATTAGACATATATAGACATGATTAAACACCAATAATTATTTAAAAGATGAGTATCGTTTTTGCTCTGTTGGCGGTGGAGCATCTTTAAAAGATGAGTATCGTTTTTGCTCTATTGGCGGTGGGGCATCTTTAAAAGATGAGTATCGTTTTTGCTCTGTTGGCGGTGGGGCATCTTTAAAAGATGAGTATCGTTTTTGCTCTGTTGGCGGTGGGGCATCTTTAAAAGATGAGTATCGTGTTTGCTCTGTTGGCGGTGGGGCATCTTTAAGATAACAAAAGTTTGTTTCTTTACTATTTATACACTTCTCCTGAGGTGATGTAATCAACTCGAGGATCTGTGCTCAAGGCCGTTAAATACTGTATACCGTTTTATTTTTAGTGTACACAATATTTCTCACCCTTCTTACTGTAAACCAACTTCCATTTGTGTACGATTTATTCGCGAACTTGTTTTGGAATAGAAATCGCGAAATTTAATATCCGCGAAAGAAATTTGGTTTACAGTATTTTAAACATTTTCGTGAAAACATAAATTCGCGATGAAGGAATGCTATTGATACATTATGTATACGGTTTATACATGACTTATTCGCGATGCATTTTAATTTGCGCTTGAGTTCTCTCGCGAAGTTTGTATCTCACGAAATGGAAGTGGATTATAGGTAAGTATATCCCAGAATATAATCTGGTGATTAGAAAACAATTAAACAACTTATTTGATTCTAGATATCGAGCTGTCCTGAGTCTCCTTCCGATCTATATTGTGCTTACAAGCTTCACTTGTATCTCGTCAAATTGTATTTCAAAAACAAAAATAATCAGTATTTTTAAGAACGGCCTCTCCTGTACACGATATGCATTGCGTTGTATGTGTGAATGTCTGTGTGTTTTGGGAGGCTGCGGTATATTCATATTGTGTCTCCTTGATGTATAGTGGGACTCTCTGTCTTTTTATAGTGCTATTTCAATGAAATATGCCGTCGAAGCGTCAAATAGAAGTAGAATGTATACCAATTTATAGAATATGGTGTGCCTTGGCCAAGGGACTTCCTCACAGAACATGAAACAATCTGTAATAATGTCAAGGTGTTATTATGGGGTTGTACCTGGATTGCTGAATTATACAAGAAATCCTTTTTAAGTTTTTCGTGATCTTTATTGCTCGGCGATGTTTCAAGAGTGACAATTAAATCATAATATTCATTTACAGTATAAAGAGTGTTAATTAATGATAGTTGGACATACATAGTGCTTAGCGCTTAGATATTAAATCAAAACAAACATACACAATGCGTTACGCTTAGACATTAATAAACAATACATTTAAAGAAACGGGTTTGAGTGAATATCTGACAGTTCTGTGTTATAAACATCCCATCCTAACAGCGCGCTAAATTTAAATTGATAACGCTCCGTCAAAATGGATTGCCTTTTTCCGATAATTTCTCGGGGTAGAAACTATACAATAACACGGAGGGAAATCTATCACGCCGTATTTTTAGTTGAAATTTATTCTAGCTAAATATGGTCAATAAATTGATAGTTAAATTTTATTTTAAATATTACTATGTTCAGAAAATAAACGTTTCTCAAATAATTCTCAAATTCTGTAAGTGTAAGAATTGTGTAATTCCAAAACCAGTTTGGCAGTAAGCTGTAAACAAAGAAAATAGGATTTGTAGGATGTAAAGACTAGATTACATAAATCACAAATAAAATGCAATCTAGCCGGCTGACACATGTTCCTGACTCGAAATTTGTAAAGATTATTGTTACAGCTAACATTCCAGGAATGAATTAATTGGTAACAGTAATGTCGAACCAAAAGACTTTGAATTGGACTTAATTGCTGTCAGCCAGAGTTGTTTGAATAGATATAATTAATTGGCGATAGAGCAATAGGATTATTTCACTGCAAGACCGCGTCACTGAGACACGTGAGAAAGGGACCTGGCGCATGGGCAGAACGGTTGACCAATTAATACATCATTTTTGATTGGTCATCATAATTAAGAAAGAATCTAAACAAGACATCTCATTGGCTAAATGGTTAATCTCATGTTTGGGGTATACAAGATTTCCGATGTTCGGTGTTGGGTCACTCTTGAAACATCGCAGAGCAATAAAGATCACGAAAAACTTAAAAACTTCAGGTTAGTCAAACTTTGAATGTATTTTTTATTACATTTTTTATGAACTTTTACCGTTCAATATTTTTTTTTTTTTTTTTTTTTTAAATATAGGAATGTTTTATAACCAATTGCTGGTAAACAATTTTATGTATATAAAGCATATTTTACTAATGGAATAATTTCCCTGATCAATAACTTAAAATTATTTTTCACATATATATATTTACATATGCCCCTATATAGTCAATGGGAGGGGAGTTGCGTTCAAATTAGCGTAAACGCAACGACGTATGAATACAAACCCAGAGTAGGATCGGACTACTTCTAGTTCACGCTTCGGTAAGATTTTGCGTCATATGATAATCTAAATAAACATTAATTACTTAATTTACATTTTACCTTTTCAGATGACAGATTTGCTTTGAATTAATAATAAACTAAAAAAATATTTCGGTCTTCTATTTGTCTTAAGACTGATCCTTAGGCGGCACAGACAATATGAATATCATGCTCGTCATTAGCCTACTCGGTTGGCCTACTGTGTGAAGTTTAAACAAAGTTTCCTCGTTGTCGGATTCAAAATAATATTAAAGAGTTGTTATTATATCCAATTAAAATGTATTTGACATCAAAACAGAATATGTGTTCAAGCATTATAACGTTAATAAATAACAAAAAGAATCGCTGGTCGAGGCTACAACCGGGAGCTTTCCTCAGAAATGTTCGAGGAGTTACGTCAGTTACACACCATGCAAACAATTGTCTATCATCCGTTACAATAAAATAAAAGTCGTGACTATGAAGAATTTAGTCTATATCGCGTACGTAGACCGATACATACATTACAAACATTCAGCAGCTCAACAGTCATACCATTTGATCAACAGGCTATTTCACAGTTAGGCCACCTTCCTCGGTTGAAAATCAAATATGGCGGCTCGCTTCACTTCAGACCGCATCACTTCCCTGTGTAACCCTATAGAGGTAGGCAGGCTGGTAGCCTTGCTTAAGCCCAAATGATATTATTGGTGATAGACGATTATAACCCTATAGAGATAGACAGGCTAGTAGCCCTGCTTAAGTCCCCATGAATATCATTAATAGATATGATATTTGAATATTCCCGCTAGGTAAACAGGAAGTGGGGTACCTGTTGAACCTTGACAGAAGTTGTTATGTTAGCCGTGTATAATTGTGGATCGCGGGGCTGAGTTAAATTATAGTGTATTTTATAAGAGTACAAGTATTAGTTTATTTAATAACAACCAGTATATATTTATTAGGCTGTGTTTAATTTCATAGTGCATTATTGTGGTGTATATAGTGTTGCTGTAGACCTAGTATTGATGTGTAGTATATTTAAAGGTCAGTAACACGGGATTGTTTATTTATGTTTTGCAGCCAGAGTTAGGTGTTGTTTTTAAGGCATGGCCAAAACTAGGTGACCGAAATATCAGTAAAATTGTTACGGCACCTACTTTGTAGCGACTACGTGGAATGTTCTGGAAAGCATGGCAGGACATGCACGGTCTATGCACGTGTTAAACTAGGTGACCAACTTATTAAATTAATTGTTACCGAATAGGTATGGGTATGGTAGGGACTACGTGGAATGTTCTGGAGGAATGACAGGACATCGCGTAGTCCACACACTGTTTAACTGCGCAGTATAGTTTGTTCAAAATGTGCATATTACAGGCGGTTCTGTCCAGCCTCAACCAAGTCCAGTAGAAAATCAAAACATTTCTATTTTGTTAAGCCTGCATCAGGCGCCGGTAAGGCTGTATTCTGAATTAAATTAGTAAATTTTTGACAGTTTATGAATGAGCTGGGTAACCTTTGGGGCAAGCATTGTCCCAACGGCACGTGTACCAGTCACGTACCCAATCATTATAAATAGAGGGCCGCAATAGGCCCCAGTCAGACTGAAACCAGACGGAGACGGAAACTAGACTGAAGACGGAAACTAGACTGAAACTAGACTGACATCAGACGGACATCAGACGGGAATAAGACTGAGACTGGGTACTTCCGCCTCACACACACCTACGTCACCGCCTCCGCTAGGGCCACACACATGAGAGAGAGAAGTGAAAAACTCTTGTCTTACACTTTGAATAAAAGCCGTCAACAAGCTTCTACCCTACTCCTTGTCGTCATTTCGACCAACACATGTACATCCATCCATAGGACGACACCTGACAACGATACCGGTAGTCGTTCCGCCTCGCTTATCTCAATTTTTATTCGAAATAAACATTATTGATACATTATCAAATCGGGAAAAAACATAATCTAAAAATAATTAGGTGTCATTGTTATATTTCAAATCAAAACTGCAGCTATAACATTCAACACATATCGCACTCATATCTTCGGTCATCCTGACTACCGTAGTTACCCAACTTTAGCAAACCATAACCGTTTTAAATTTTGACGTAAAGTAGACTATTTATGTAAATATAAAGATTGATACAGTGTTTTGATTGCGTTAAAGGTGTATGAAACGCAATGGGATACAGACATATTCTAACATGTAGCGCTAACGCGCTACATTGAATATTATGTATGTATCCCATTGCGTTCATACCACCTTTAACGCAATCAAAACACTGTTCAATCTCTCTCTCTATATATATATATATATTCGTAACTGTACTTCCTTATTTAGGGGATAATGTTTTCCTAGTTATTTCTCTGAATAAGTTGATAATAGGAGTTATTTTCATGTCTCCAACTTCATGAGTATTGCTTTTATCTAAATGATTATTTTTGATATATTTGATAATATTTGCTGTCTGTGTAAAATACGTAAAATAATCATCTATTACGAACCATAAAAATAATCTATCAGTTTCAACATTATAATCGGTAATGTTTAGTTGACTATTTTACGAATTTTCTTCCAAAAGCCTGAATTTTAGTTTTTATCCGGAAATCTTATTCCTTTTGGTTCCAATTTTTATAATTGCTTTGCTGATTTCCGGTTAAGTTTTGAAGACCTTGCAGAAGAGAACAAAACAACATTTTTTACGTCAATTCAACTTAAAATTACAGTCCTAAAACATTTATAAGGGAGTATACGATCACTGAATAATTTAATTGTATAAGTCTGCATTTATTGTATAGTTTCTATCCGAGAAAATTGTCGGGAAAGGCAATCCATTTTGACGGGAGCGTTATCCAATTTAAATTTAGCGCGCTGTTTAGGATGGAAATGTATAGACCTATCCACATCAATCCGCCATCTTGAAATTTTAGAGTTATCCTCCCCTTATTCGGAGTAAAAGACACTTCCGGTTTTCATTACGTACACTGGTAATACTGGTAATTATAATTTTAGGCAAAGCCTATCTGAGAGCTGCAGGCAGTTTAATCCATTTTTTCGTTTTTTTAATGTTTAACTAAATAGAAATATTAGGATTTCCAACGTGGAAGAGTACTCTCCCTGACCCATCAGTCTTATCGATATTGATATGTGTTTTTTGCTTATTGGGTGCGCTGAATAACTGTACTGCTAGAAACCATTTATGAGAATTATTAATTATTAGAATAATAGCTTTGCTGAATTACTGGTATTGTTTGTTTGTTTGTTTGTTTGATTAATTAACGTCCTATTAACAGCTATGGTCATGTAAGGACGGCCTCCCATGTATGCGATGTGTTGCGTGTATGTTCTGCGAGGTGCGTGTTTTAGGAGACTGCGGTATATTCATGTTGTGTCTTCTTGTATAGTGGAACTGTTGCCCTTTTTATAGTGCTATATCACTGAAGCATGCCGCCGAAGACACCAAGCAACACACCCCACCCGGTCACATTATACTGACAACGGGCGAACCAGTCGTCCAACTCCCTGTATGCTGAGCGCTAAGCAAGAGCAGAAACTACCACTTTTATAGACTTTGGTGTGTCTCGGCCAGGGGACAGAACCCAGAGCCTTCCTCACAGGGGCGAACGCTCAACTCGGGGCCAAAAGTGAGGCAGTGCCAAGGGAGGCATTAGGAAAGAGAAAGTCAGTTAGGAAGAAGAGAAAAGATAAGATCCTAAATTTAGTCGCCTTTTACGATCATCTAACGCCCTACCTGCAGGGCCATTTTTAGTTATCACAAGAAAAAAATATTGAACATAGGATACTTCTACTTTCACTATTTTGCAAAAAATACGTGACTGCGGCTACAAATTTATATCTCAACGTCATTTAGTCTCGGCATTCCCAGACTCTCGCCGCTGAACGAGACCAGCCGAAACGAGAGTCTGGTCCGGTTCGTATTTCGGTTTTGTGAATTTCAAATCGAGGCTTACCCGAAAAAATCGGTAAAGCTTTTCATTGGCTGATAGCTACACACACCACAAATATGACGGATAAAAACAATTGAAAAAACGTTGTTAGCCACACTTAAACAACAAAAATAAAATTTTCAGTAAAAAAAATACAAATCACCTTTCTTCAGGATAATATTATGCACAAAGAAAGATACATTCTACTTTTCGTCTGCTGCCGTCCATGTTTGTTTATAGACTGGTTCCCTTTCCCTTAGTTCTCTACTCTCCGCCAGGCTGCGCTCCGCTCACTAGGGACCGGTAGCGGAGTAACCATGATGATTTTTTGATTGGTCAATTCTAACATATCCGGTTCGCCTGCATCACTTTTTTTAGGCGTGGGAAACCCCTTATAGCACGAAGCGACGGATCTTAACGTAAGAATAAATTATTTATTTTGAACGATATATAAAACAAAAGTAAAATAATGATCTTAAGTTTTGAAAATCATTTCGTGCTAACAGAGTTGAGAGTGTTCATAGGAAACGACGTTAATGACGTTATTTTCTCTTAACGGAAGTAGCCGTCTCCATGATGACATATCATGGCGCAGAAATGATGCGCACTATCTTGGAGTTGGAATTCCCACTCAAGATGGCTACCCGCTACCGGTCCTCAGTGAAAGCGTACGCAAGGGAGGTAACTGAGGCGGGAACCAGTCTAGTTTGTTTACTGTTTCAGCGCGCCCTCTATCGTCGCGAAATTCAAACACGAACCGGACCAGACTCTCGTTCAGGGCGGCGAGAGTCTGGGGGAATGCGAGACTAAACGTCATTCTCCGTTGGCCAGACGGAAATAACCGAAGCTCAACTGCTCACGTAAAAACGGCTTTTAAGTTAAGATTTCAGGACAAAAATGTAATTGGTTAGATTTCAGGGTAAGAATAAATTTTAAGGTTTACTCTTTCACTAATGTTTTCATTTTTGTATTTTTCCAAGCGTTACTTGTTATATATCAACCGCGAGAGTGTGATTTTTGTAATCACGCGCAGAGGTGGTGACTTTAGATACTGTCTGCGCGATGCTGGATCTTGTGTTGACTTTCCTGTTTCCGTTTATATTGGATGATTACATAGAATAACGGTTACGGAGACACCTCTATCACAAGAGTTCGCTGCACTCTCTAATATAGTAACTGCTTATTACCTTTGAAACGAATTTTCCCGATTTGTAACACGTTTCTTTGGCTGTGTTGCTGCTAATTGTTAATATTATTTGAAATTACATATTTCCATATATGTACTGTAGGTGTTTTTTATCGTAATATTGGATAGTTTCCCAACATTTTCGTTCATTTTTTGAGTGGGCGTGGCCGCTATAGAAAAGTTTCAATGGAGGGTTCATTCAACTTTGTAAGTCCGATCTTACGTCTTCCATCTTCCCCGAGAATGTATTAAAAGCATGGTGAAAATAGCATTTGGTAATGCCCGTGGTATTATATATAACTCTATATAACGATAATGTATGCGTTTATTCCGACATTCTCACGGTGACGCGCCTTATATCCCTACGGCCAATAGTCGAAGGCCCGATAGTCCGAAAACAGATAATATAATTGGGATTTATATATGCGAACAGTACTTGAAATGAAACACACCGTTTATTACAGTTTTCGATGCAAAAGATTTGTTGTAAACTTGCTAAGGTATACTTACATGTATGTGACTATATATAGAATTGATACGGAAAATGATATGAAACAACGAGTATGGCGTATTTTCAAAAAGAGCATAATCTTGAAATACATAAACGTATCTGAATATTAAAGAGTATAATTTTTTATATGTACAATGCAATCCTGTTTAATATTTTCCCCAAAAATATCATTATACGCGGACCATTTCCATAATTATTGGTGTAGAATAAACAATTCAAAGAATGTGGAAGCAAAAATAAGTCGTTAAATACATGTATATATTGTACAATATAACGACGTTTACAGGTATAATAAAAGTCATTTTTCGGTAAGATTTGATTGTATACATCATTTATTCATGAAGCAATGTTAAACCTAATGCAATACAGTGTACAAAAGGCTAACAATCTGATATTTTAAAGTTTGCATGTTTATAAGATAATCCATAGAATGTATGCTTGTGAGATATCCTATAAAATGTAAGATGTTATTTTTATTTTATTTATTTATTTATTTATTTATTTATTTTTATGTATTTTTGACCTGGCATTGCTCCATGAAGAAATGACAACTTGCTGTCCATAGAAATTGTCAGATCAGCAGCGCCGAAAAATGTTTTCGTCAAAATACATTAATTATAACAACTCTATAACTTGCAATATTTCCTAATTTTCGGACTAACGGGCCTTCGGACTATTGGGCCTTCGGACCATTGAGCCTTCGGACTATTGGGCCTTCGGACTAACGGACCTTCGGACTATTGGGCCGTAGGGATATAAGGGTGTCACCAACACACAGGAGCTGATCGTCAGTCAGCTGATCTCAAATGAACATTCGTTACAATATTATAGCTTTGTAATTGAAATATTAGAGAAGAACCGTGTGATAAGGAATATATCTATAATGAGAGAGGAAACTGGTGTACAATTAATTGGAAACTACTTATCGTTATTGAAATGAGTAATGTGATATGTTATTATTAAAATATTAGTAAGAAGGTTTATTAAAGGCCCACTACCTTTCCGAAAAGGCTTTTAATTTTTAAAATGGGAATGTAAAACAAGATCGATATTTTTGTAGAGTCTTAAAAATTATTAACTTACCGTTAATACTACATTTATCATCACCTTCTGAACGATTTGATCAAGATAAATAAAATGTTTATTCTCATAACGCGGGTCGTATTATGTTTCCCGCCGTCGTCCTAAATACCGCGCGGTAGTTGACTATCACTGCGCCAGACGACAAAACAGCGAATTGACTCTCCACTGTTTTCATGTATTACGCAGGAAATCTTGCATACGTTTGGTGTTGTAATCATATTTTATGTCATCGGTATGCATTTTCTGATGTTATTAATGTTTATTAAGAAACCTTTATATTTTGCTCCGGAAAGGTAATGGGCCTTTAATCATATAATCTTCCTGATATCCAGTGACTTAACCCGTGTCACTATTGTAATATAACCAGTATTCGAGGATCTCTTCGCTGGATTTTTGCGACACGTTTTGACGTTGAGATTCTTCAAAATGTTGATTGATGTAGATGAAACTCCTCTCACCAAGGCTCGCAAAAAAAAAAAAAAAAAAAAAAAAAAAAAACTCGTTGCATAAAATCTCCAGAAATGACCAGATTTTCAGATTTTAGATGCTATATATATATAAAGAATGAAAGATGCGGACGTGACACAAATGGTGACCATGGGTATTAAATGTTTTATGTAATACGATACCATTGAAATATAAGAGCCACGTGAAATATATATGATACTAAAAACATGTAAAACTATAAGGTGTGAATCAGAGAATGGCGACCACGCACATGTATTCTTATTTCAATTTTTAGGTTATTCTAATTTTTACATCTTTCTCTTCGTAGGCTTTGTAAAGTCTATACATTAGCATATTCGCAGCCTTTTTAGCCTAGCAACCACGTCGACCGTCTAGTTACCAGCCGCATTCTGTCTAAATCAAAACAGGATGTAAATGTAAGGATTGATCTCCATACTATCTGCGTATACGGTAGTATGAACTCATTTGGTAACGGCATACCTATTTATGGAGCGTCAACTTCGTTCATACTAGTATATACACAGTCGAAATGAAGATCAATCCCAAGTATACTATTTTAGTATAGATAATCATTTGTAAATTCTTAAAGCTCTAGCATATGTTTTTCCCGATATGTCAGCGACAATTTATGTGATACATAGCATGCACGTCATTCTAATTCACACCGATGAGACTCTGTAATTATCACTCTTTCTCCCACAGAAATCACGCATTGCACCTGCACTCTAACTCCTTAGTCTATTAACGCAATGTTCTGGCTGTGATAACTTAGAACGAATTCGTTTAACAGAACAAAACATATATGACGTATAATAATCACGTTCTAAATATGCACCTATCCCCATGGCGAATACCAATTATTGCACCTGCGTCGCATTCTCTTGTTATTTCGGTCCGAATATTAGACGAGGAGTTCAGTCTCAAACACTGCAAAGCAATTACGACTAATATAACACCTAAACAAGACATGCGGCTAATATAACTCCAAAACGAGACATGCCAGAAAACCGGTATGCGTTCAGATGAAAGGTGATCGGCAATGAACTAGGATTCAGTTGTGTCTTTTAGTCATGTAGACCGCCACTCTGACATGTTTCTGAATTCAGCAGTTCGAGTTTGTAGGTTTAGCACAATTTGATCGTTTCATAAACCTTCCATTTTCTGTTCTGTAGATTTCAATTAGGGCCTACCTACTGCCATTGTGTCTTGGATAAGTATCTCCGCCTACGTTATTTTCTGTTTCCGGATTACCCTCGCCACTTTTGGTTTCTATTCCTCGATCCTTACTCGGATGTTTTGCTAATGACTCTCGGTTGTTGAAGGTACCCATGTAAGACTTCCGAGACATCTACATCGAGTTTATTTTTTCTCTTTGTTTTCACATAACAATGGCAATGTAAGTTGCACTTATACCATCTTAGTAACACAGCTGTAGAAAAAAATGTGTAGAAGCATGTTTAAACGGAAATTAAGTGTTAGATTTAGATATCACTAAAATGACAGTACATGTACAAGCAAATTAGTCTCATCACCACGGTTCGTTTCTGGAATGATTTCGCAAATTTGATTGACCCGATCGTCCCAATCGCACAGGTGTGCGTTACGGACACAAAATAGTTTTTTTTATAGACAGGTATGGTTTAGAAGATGTCAACTAGTGGTTGACGAGTCTTTAAAGTGTCCTTTATAGAGATGTTCATTATTACAGGTTTGACTGTACAAATCATTCACTCATATTGACGATAGTGTGTCGTCTGGATAACAGAGGGTGTACTCCTACTAACATTGACGATAGTGTGTCGTCTGGGTAGTGTCGTCTGGGTAACAGAGGATGTACTCATACTAATATTGACGATAGTGTGTCGTCTGGGTAACAGAGGATGTACTCATACTGATATTGACGATAGTGTGTCGACTGGGTAACAGAGGAGTACTCATACTAAGCATTGAAGTAGTGTGTCTTCTGGGTAGTGTCGTCTGGGTAACAGAGGATGTACTCATACTAATATTGACGATAGTGTGTCGTCTGGGTAACAGAGGATGTACTCATACTAATATTGACGATAGTGTGTCGTCTGGGTAACAGAGGATGTACTCATACTAATATTGACGATAGTGTGTCGTCTGGGTAACAGAGGATGTACTCATACTGATATTGACGATAGTGTGTCGTCTGGGTAACAGAGGATGTACTCATACTAATATTGACGATAGTGTGTCGTCTTGGTAACAGAGGATGTACTCATATTAATATTGACGATAGTGTGTCGTCTGGGTAGTGTCGTCTGGGTAACAGAGGATGTACTCATACTAATATTGACGATAGTGTGTCGTCTGGATAACAGAGGATGTACTCCATACTAATATTGACGATAGTGTCGTCTGGGTAACAGAGAATGTTTTCATACTAATATTGACGATAGTGTGTCGTCTGGGTAACAGAGAATGTTTTATACTAATATTGACGATAGTGTGTCGTCGGGTAGTGTCGTCTGGGTAACAGATAATGTTTTCATACTAATATTGACGATAGTGTGTCGTCTGGTAGTGGTGTCTGGTATCAGAGGATGTAATGTTTTTCATACTAATATTGACGATAGTGTGTCGTCTGGTAGTGTCGTCTGGGTAACAGAAAATGTTTTTCATACTAAAATTGACGATAGTGTTTCGTCTGGTAGTTCGTCTGGGTAACAGAGGATGTACTCCATACTAATATTGACGATAGTGTGTCGTCTGGGATAACAGAGGGTTGTACTCTAACTAATTTACGATAGTGTGTCGTCTGGGTAGTGTCGTCTGGGTAACAGAGGATGTACTCATACTAATATTGACGATAGTGTGTCGTCTGGGTAACAGAGGATGTACTCATACTAATATTGACGAATAGTGTGTCGTCTGGGTAACAGAGGATGTACTCATACTGATATTGACGATAGTGTGTCGTCAGGGTAACAGAGTATGTACTCATACTGATATTGACGATAGTGTGTCGTCTGGGTAACAGAGGATGTACTCATACTAATATTGACGATAGTGTGTCGTCTGGGTAACAGAGGATGTACTCATACTAATATTGACGATAGTGTGTCGTCTGGGTAACAGAGGATGTACTCATACTAATATTGACGATAGTGTGTCGTCTGGGGTAACAGAGGATGTATTCCATACTAATATTGACGATAGTGTGTCGTCTGGGTAGTGTCGTCTGGTAACAGAGGATGTTTCATACTAATATTGACGATAGTGTGTCGTCTGGGTAACAAGAGGATGTACTCATACTAATATTGACGATAGTGTGTCGTCTGGGTATGCTCTGGTAACAGAAAAGTTTTCATACTAATATTGACGATAGTGTTCGTCGGTGTTCGTCTGGGTAACAGAGGATGTACTCATACTAATATTGACGATAGTGTGTCGTCTTGGTAACAGAGGATGTACTCATACTAATATTGACGATAGTGTGTCGTCTGGGTAACAGAGGATGTACTCATACTAATATTGACGATAGTGTGTCGTCTGGGTAACAGAGGATGTACTCATACTAATATTGACGATAGTGTGTCGTCTGGGTAACAGAGGATGTAACTCATACTATATTTGACGATAGTGTGTCGTCTGGGTAACAGAGATGTACTCATACTGATATTGACGATAGTGTGTCGTCTGGGTAACAGAGAATGTTTTCATACTAATATTGACGATAGTGTGTCGTCTGGGTAACAGAATGTTTTCATACTAATATTGACGATAGTGTGTCGTCTGGGTAGTGTCGTCTGGGTAACAGATAATGTTTTCATACTAATATTGACGATAGTGTGTCGTCTGGGTAGTGTCGTCTGGGTAACAGAGAATGTTTTCATACTAATATTGACGATAGTGTGTCGTCTGGGTAACAGAGGATGTACTCATACTAATATTGACGATAGTGTGGTCGTCTGGGTAACAGAGGATGTACTCATACTAATATTGATGTAGTGTGTCTCTGGGTAACAGAGGATGTATTCATACTAATATTGACGATAGTGTGTCGTCTGGGTAACAGAGGATGTACTCATACTGATATTGACGATAGTGTGTCGTCTTGGTAACAGAGGATGTACTCATACTAATATTGACGATAGTGTGTCGTCTGGGTAACAGAGGATGTACTCATACTAATATTGACGATAGTGTGTCGTCTGGGTAGTGTCGTCTGGATAACAGAGGATGTACTCATACTAATATTGACGATAGTGTGTCGTCTGGGTAACAGAGAATGTTTTCATACTAATATTGACGATAGTGTGTCGTCTGGGTAACAGAGAATGTTTTCATACTAATATTGACGATAGTGTGTCGTCTGGGTAACAGAGGATGTACTCATACTGATATTGACGATAGTGTGTCGTCTGGGTAACAGAGGATGTACTCATACTAATATTGACGATAGTGTGTCGTCTGGGTAACAGAGGATGTACTCATA
>SAYR01054563.1:8050-66409 GCA_004382745.1 Argopecten irradians irradians | reverse complement strand
CAGTATGAGTACATCCCTGTTACCAGACGAACACTATCGTCAATATTGCTATGAGTACATTCCTCTGTTACCCGACGACACTCCCAACGACACCTATCGTCAATATCAGTATGAGTATCCTCTGTTACCCAGACGACACACTATCGTCAAATATTAGTTTATGAGTACATCTCTGTTACCTCATCACACACTATCGTCCAATATTAGTTGAGTACATCCCTCTGTTACCCAGAGACGAACAGTAACGTCATATTAGTATGAGTACAATCCTCTGTTACCCAAGATCGACACAACTATCTGTCAATAATTAGTAATGAGTAAGTCCTCTGTTACCAGACGATAATCACACTATCGTCAATATCAGTATGAGTACCTGCCTTGTTACCCAAGAACACTATCGTCAATATCAGTATGAGTACATCCTCTGTTACCCAGAACGACACACTACTCGTAATATAGTATGAAGTTACATCTCTGTTACCCAGACGACATCACTATCGTCAATATTAGTAATGAGTACATCCTCTGTTCCCAGACGAATCAACTATCGTCAATATTAGTATGAGTACATCCTCTGTTACCAGACGACACACCTTTACTATGACGTCAATATTAGTATGATAATCCTCTGTTACCAAGACGACACATCTATCGTCAATATTAGTAATGAGTACATCCTCTGTTACCCAGACGAACCACTTATTGTCCAATATTAGTATGAGTACATCCCTCTGTTACCCAGACGACACCCTATCGTCAATATTAGTATGAGTTACATCCTCTGTTACCCAGACGACACACTATCGTCAATATTAGTATGAAGTAATCCTCTGTTACTCAGAACGACACAGTATCTGCAATATTAGTATGAGTAACATCCTCTGGTTACCCAGACGACACACTATCGTCAATAGTAGTATGATGTACATCTCTGTTACCCAGACGACACACTATCGTCAATATTAGTATGAGTACATCCTCTGTTACCCGACGACACAGTACGTAATATCAAGTATGAGTACATCTCTTTACCAGACGACAACTATATCGTCATATTAGTATGGAGTACATCCTCTGTTACCCAGACGACACACTAATCGTCAATATTAGTATGATGTACAATTCCTCTGTTACCAGACGACACCGCTATCGTCAATATCAGTATGAGTACATCTCTGTTACCCAGAACGACACACTTATCGTCAATATTAGTATGAGTACATCCTGTTACCAGCGACACACTATCGTCAATATTAGTATGAGTCCATCCTCTGTTACTCAGACGACACACTATCGTCAATATTAGTATGAGTACATCCTCTGTTCCAGACGACACTACCAGACGACACACTATCGTCAATATTAGTATGAGTACATCCCTGTTACCCAGACGAACACAGTAACGTCAATATTGAGTATGACTACATCCTCTGTGTTACCAGACGACACACTATCGTCAATATTAGTATGAGTACATCCTCTGTTACCTAGACGACACACTATCGTCAATATTAGTATGAGTACATCTCTGTTACCCAGACGACACACTATCGTCAATATTAGTATGACGTACGTCCTCCTTTCCCCAAGACGAGCACACTATCGGGTCAATATTGTATGAGTACATCCTCTGTACCCCAGACGAACACATATCGTCAATATTAGTATAGTACAATCCTCTGTTACCAGACGACCCACTATTCGTCATATTAGTATGAAGTACATCCTCTGTACCCAGACGACACAACTAATCTGTCAATATCAGTATGAATACATTCTGTTACCCAGACGACACACTATCGATCAATATTAAGTATGAATAACATCTCTGTTACCCATGACGACACACTTATCCAAATTCAGCTATGAGTACATCCTCTGTTACCCAGACGACACACTATCGTCAATATTAGTATAGTATTGTTACAACACTTCGTAATATTAATACATACTGTTACTACCAGACGAACTACCCAGACGACACACTATCGTCAATATTAGTATGAAAACAATTATCTGTTACCCAGACGACAGCTAACCCAGACGAACACACATCGTCCATATTAGTATGAAAACATTCTTGTTACCCAGACGACACACTATCGTCAATATTATTATGAAAACATTCTCTGTACCCAAGACGCACACACTATCGTCACTATATCAGTTATGAAGTACATTCCTCTGTTACCTCAGACACACACTATCGTCATATTAGTATGAGTACATCCTCTGTTACACAGACGACACACTATCGTCAATATTGTATGAGCTACATCCTCTGTTAACCCAACGACAACATATACGATACATCCTGTCCAAGTATCGTAAATTAGTATGAGTACATCCTTCTGTTACCAAGACGAGGCACAACTAATCGTCAATATCAGTGAGTCTCTTGAAGGACACTTCCAATACATGGACGCCTCGCTGTTACCGCACGACACTCCAGGACGATACACTATCGTGAATATTAGGTATGAAAACGTTTTCTGTAGCGCGAGACGACACTACCCAGACGACACACTATCGTCAATATTAGTTATGAGTAGCATGCCTCTGTTACCCAGACGACACACTGATCGTTCAATATTAGTGATTGAAAAACATCTCTGTTACCGAGACGACACTAAACCCAGACGACACACTATCGTCAATATTAGTATGAATACTCCGCTGTCCCAGACGACACACTATCGCAATATTAGTATGAGTACATCCTCTGTTACCCAGACGACACATATCGTCAAATATTAGTTGAGTACATCCTCATGTTACCCAGACGACACATTATGTCAAGTATTGTTATGAGTACATCCCTCTGTTACCCAGACGACACACTATCGTCAATACAGTATGAGTACATACTCTGTTACCGACGACACAGCTATCGTCAATATCAGTATGAGTACATCCTCTGTTACGCCAGACGACAAACTATCGTCATATTAGTATGAGTACATCCTCTGTTACCCAGACGACACACTATCGTCATATTTAGTATGAGTAAATCCTCTTGTTACCCAGACGACACACCCAGCCACATATGTAGGTTTATAACCCCGTACAGACGAACACTATCGTCAATATTAGTATGAGGACATCCTCTGTTACCCAGACGACACTACCCAGACAAACACTATCGTCAATGTTAGTGATAAACATACTGTTACCGCAGACGACACTACCCAGGACGACACTATCGTCAATATTAGTATGAAATTATCTGTTACCCAGACGACTACTACCCAGACGAACACTATGTCAATATTAGTATGAAAACATTATCTGTTACCAGACGAACACCAGACGACACACTATCGTCAATATAGTATGAAAAATTTCTGTACCCAGACGACACACTATCGTCAATATTAGTATGAAACATTCTCTGTTACCCAGACGACACACTATCGTCAATATTAGTATGAGTACATCCTCTGTTATCCTCAGACGACACACTATCGTCAATATTAGTATGAGTACATCCTCTGTTACCCAGACACACAGCACAATACGTCAATATTAATATGAGTAACATTCTGCTGTTACCCAGACGACACAACTTATTCGTCAATATTAGTATGAGTACATCTCTGTTACCAGACGGACACACTATCGTCAATATCAGTAATGAGTACATCCTCTTGTTACCCAGACGACACACATCGTCCAATCAATTAGTATGAGTACATCCTCTGTTACCCAGACGACACAACTATCGTCAATTAGTAATGAGTACATCCTCTGTTACCAGACGAACACTATCGTCAATATTAGTATGAGTACATCCTCTGTTACCCAGACGACACACCAGAGACACACTATCGTCAATATTAGTATGAGTACATCCTCTGTTACCCAGACGACACACTATCGTCAATATTAGTATGAGTACATCCTCTGATTACCAGACGACACTACCCAGAACACACTATCGTCAATATTAGTACTGAGTACCATCCTCTGTTACCCAAGACGACACACTATCGTCAATACTCAGTATGAGTAACTCCTCTGTTACCCAGACGACAACTAACCGAGACGACACACTATCGTCAATTTAGTTAGGAGTACACCTCTGTTATCCAGACCCGACAACACTAATCGGTCCAATCTCGAGCTGAATGATTTGTACGTCAACCTGTAATAACTGAACATCCTCTGTAACACAGGACACTTGTAAGACTCGTAACCACTAGTTGACATCTCTAAACATACGTGTCTATAAAAAAACTATTTTGTGTCCGTATCGCCACACTGTGGCGATTGGGACCGATCGGTCAATCAACATTCTGCGGAAATCATTCCAGAAACAACCGTGGTGATGAGACTAACTTTGCTTGTAACATGTGACTGTCAGTTTTAGTGGATATTAAATCTAACACTTAATTTCGTTTTAAACATGCTTCTACACATTTTTTTCTAACATGCTGTGTTACTAAGATGGATACAGTGCAACTTACATTGCATTGTTTATGCTGAAAACAAGAGAAAACAATAAACTCGATGTAAGATGTCTTCGGTATAGTCCTACATGTGGGGGGGGGGGGGGGTGGGTATCCTTTCAACAACGAAGTTCATTAGCAGAAACATCCGAGTAAGTGATTGTAGGATAGATAATCCAAGAAGTGGCCGAGGGTATATCCGGAAACAGATAAATTAACGTAGGCGGTAGATTACCTTATCCATAGATCTACATATGGCAGTAGGGTTTACGCGCCTAAATTTGAAATCTACAGGAAGAAAAGTGGAAGGTTTATTGAAACGATCAATATTGTGCTAAACCTATCAATACGTCTGAACTGCTGTAACTTTCAGAAACATTTCAGATGTGGCGGTCTATCATTGATCTAAAATGTCACATACTGAATCCTAGTTCATTGCCGTATTCACTTTCATCTGAAGATTACCGGTTTTTTCCTGGCTATTGTTTCGTTTTGAGTATATTATTGCCGCATTGTCTTGTTTTAGGTGTTATTATGTAGTCGTATGATTGGCTTTGGCAGTGTTTGAGACTTTGAATCTTCGTCTAATTATTCGGTTATCCGGAATATGAACAAGTAGTATATGCGTGACGTCTAGTGTGCAATAATTGTAATCGCATGGGATCGGTGCGATATTTATGAACGGTGAATTATTATATCGTTCATATATGGTTTTTGTTCTTGTTAAACCGAATTCGTTCTAAGTTATTCACAGCCAGTATAATTGCGTTAAGTAGCTAAGGAGTTTTAGATGGTGCAGATGTTGCAATGCGTGATTTTCCTGTGGAGGAAAGAGTTGATTATTATTACAGAGAGTTCATCGGTTGTGAACTTAGTAATGATGTGCATGCTATTTATTCTACTATTAAATTTGTCCGCGACATATTTCGTGAAAAACATATGCTAGAGCTTTAAGATGATTTTCGATATATCAACAAATTGATACATCTAATACTAATAATAATATACTTGGGATTGCTCTTTCATTTCGACTGTGTTATTACTAGTATGACGTAGTTGTACGCTCATAATTTAGGTATGTCGTTTTACCAATTAGTTTCATACTATCCGTTATACGAGATAGTAATGGTAGATTCATTCTTGACATTTAATTCCTGTTTTTTATTATGACAGAATGCGGCTGTAACTAGACGGTTCGATCGTGGTTGCTATGGCTTAAAGGTTGCAGAATATGCTATTGTATACGACTTGTACAAGGCCTACGCTGAAGTACGAAAAGATGAAAGAATTAGAATAATCCTATATAAATTGGAAATTAAGAATAATGTGCGTGGCGCTCAGTTGCTTCTGATTCTCACCGTTATAGTTTTTTCTATGTTTTAGTATCATATTTTTTTCCACGTGTCTTTCATTTTCAATGGTTCGTATTACAATAAAACATTTAATACCCATGGTCACCATTTGTCTCACGTCTCGCCACTTCATTCTATATATATATATATAGGAGAAATCTGGAAAAATCTGGGTATATATAAGAGATTTTATGCAAGCACGCTCTTTTTGTTTTTTTTTTTTTTTTTTTTGCGAGCCTTGGTGAGGAGCGCACGTGGTGCATCTCACATCAATACGAGCACATCTATGATAGAGAATCTCAACGTCAAAACGTGTCGCAAAAATCCAAGCGAAGAGATCCTCGAATACTGTTATATTACAATGTGACACGGGTTAAGTCACTGGATATCAGGAAGAATTAATATGATTAAAAGGCCCATTACTTCCGGAGCAAAATATAAAGGTTTCTTAATAACATTAATAACATCAGAAAATGGGCATACCGGAGACATAAAATATGATTACGACACAAACGTATGCAGTTCCTGGTAATTACAGAAAACAGTGGAAGATCGATTCGGCGTTTTGTCGTTGGCGAGCAGTGATAGTCAACTACGGCGGTATTTTAGGACGAGGCGGGAAACATAGATACGACCCGCGTTATGAGAATAAACATTTTATTTATCTTGATCAAATCGTTCAGAAAGGGTGATGATTAAATGTAGTATTAACGGTAGAGTTAATAATTTTAAGCTCTACAAAAATATCGATCTGTTTACATTCCATTTTAAAAATTAAAAGGCCTTTTCGGAAAGGTAGTGGCCTTTGAATAAACTTCTTACTAATTTTTTTTAATAATAAGCATATCACATTACTCCATTTCAATCAACGCGTAAGTAGTTTCTCAATTAATTGTACCCCAGTTTCCTCTCTCATTATCAGATATATTCCCTTATACACGGTTCTTTCTCTACTATTTCAATTACAAGGTATAATATTGTTAACGAATTCTCATTTGAGAATAGCTGACGACGATCAGCTCTGTGTGTTGGTGACACCTTAATGCCCTACGGCCAGTGTCGAAGGTCCGTTAGTCGAAAGCCCAATAGTCGAAGGCTCATGGTCCGAAGGCCAATAGTCGAAGGCCCGTTTAGTCCGAAATTAGGAAATATTGCGATAGTTTATAGATTTGTTATATATTAATGTATTTTGACGAAAACATTTTTCGGCGCTGCTGATCTGCAATTTTCTATGGACAGCAAGTTGTCATTTCTTCATGGGCAATGCATATTGGGCTGATAAATATATATGAGGTGAAAAGGGAGGTGAGAGCGAGAGAGAGATAGACACGCATAACAACGAGATTGAGTGAGATATATATCTCTCACTAGGATAGCGATATCTCCACTCTCATAGTGAGGAGAGAGGAGGTATGGGAGCTGTATATTAAGGAGAGAGCAGGAATGACGTAAGGTCTGTAGATGAGCGAGCTAGGAGAGTATTAATTATATCAAGAGAGACAATTCTCGAAATGGAACTAACATATGCATGATGAGTAGACCACGCTGCTACGTCAATGAGAGCATGCAGAAAGAATGAGCGTGTCTTATATAAAGACTGCACACGAGTGTGTGTGACTGTTTATTTATATATCTCACCTTGCTGTAGTATTAATCGACTTATTTTTGCTTTCCATCACGAGAGTGTGAGCATAGCGATAATATTGTATAAACAGGTTGCGGTGAGACTACAATTTATTGGAAAATTATTAAACAGGATTGCATTGTAATATAAAAACAAAATTATACTCTTAATATCAGATACGTTTATGTATTTCACGATATCGCCTTTTGAATACGCCACAATTTCGGTGTTTCATATCATTTCCGTATCAAATTCTAATATATAGTCACATACCATGTACTAGTATATCTTAGCAAGTTTACAAGCAAAATGCTTTTGGCCATCGAAAACTGTAATAAAATTAAACGGTTGTGTTCATTTCAAGTAAGCTGTTCGCATATAAATTCCCAATATATTATCTGTTTTCGGACTATCGGGCTCTTCGGCTATTGGCCGAGGGGATATAAAGGCGGTCACCGCGTGAGGAAATGTCGGAATAAGCCGCATACATTAATCGGATAAGTGTATATAAATCGGCGACATTACCAAATTGCTTATGTTTCAACCATGCTTTATACATTCTCGGGAAAGATGGATAAGACGTCAGAATCGGCTTACAAAGTTGAATGAACCTCCTTGAATCTTTTTCAATAGGGCGCCACGCCCACTCAAAAAATGAACGAAAATGTTGGAAACTAATCCATATTTACGATAAAAAACGACTGAGAGTAGAGAGTTTGAGGTCAATAAATTAGAAGTCATTGAGAGAGTGTACGGAAAGTTAGCCGAGAGAGAGAATCTCAGTACATATGACCACAGAGAGGTGCTAGAGAGCACGCCACAGTAGAGGCCACAGTGCGCGGAGGTTGATAAGGATCAACGAGGTTAAGGACATCTCACATATGTATTCAGAGGTAGATAGGTCTAGAGATATGCTGGTGAGACACAGATAGAGGTAACAGGTTATTCAGGACTGTGATCAAATATATATATAGAGAGAGGTCTTCTGCGAGCAGCTTCATTGAGATAAATCCTCTCACACTGCGACGGGTTCATTCAAGCTTTGTAAGTCGATGCTTACGCTTCATCTTCCCAGAATGTAATTAAAGCATGGGTGGAAATTAGCATTTGGTAAGTGGTCCGTGGTTATATATCCTTAATCACGATAATGTATCGTTTTATTCGGACATTTCTCACGGTGACCGGAGCGGTTAATATAAGAGAGTTGAGTGCTGGAGTGAATACTCATATTATTCGAGAGGAATGCTGTGGCACAGATATATCATGAATATACGCGCACTTGTCTCACGCAATATTATAGGTGCTACCTAAAGCATACGGAGCACTCATTGCTTGTGAGAGGAGAGTGAAACAATAATAGAGAATCGTGACAGGTGTGTACTGCACCGTAGAAGATTTGTTGCTAAGACGGATGCGTGGAGAGGGATAGTAGCATAATGGCTAAGAGTGAATATCGACTATAGAATTGATACGGAAAATGATATGAAACAGTGACGATAATGGTGGGCGTATTTCAAAAGAGCATAATCTTGAACTCATAAACGTATCTGATATTAAGAGTGATAATTTTTATATGTACAATGCCAGTGGATTCACTACAGAGTTGTCTGGTCCCTCAAACAGGCACCAGACACCAAGAAGAAGGAGGTGCAATTACGGAGGTACCTCAGTGGTATATCATGCTATAGATATGAAAATAGTGCGTTAGATTATAGACCTATAGAGAAGAATCAATCTATCACTATATCATATATTGGCAAGTAAGCGTAGCGTCAGGTAAGCAAAAAATAAGTCGTTAAATACATGTATAGAACTATGTACAATAATAAACGACGTTTACAAGTATAATAAAGAGTCCATTTTTTCGGTAAGATTTTGATTTGTATAAGCATCGATTTATTCATGAAGCAATTGGGGGGGGTTTTTTAAATCCTAATCGCAATACAGTGTACAAAGAAGGCTAACAATCTGATAATTTTAAAGTTTGCAGTTTATAAGATATTACATAGAATGTATAGCTGTGAGATATCCTATAAAAATGTATAGATGTTTATTTTTTATTTTATTTATTTAATTTATTTATTTATTTATTTTATGTATTTTTGACCTGGCATTGCTTCATGAAAAATGCCCAACTTGCTGTCCTAAAAATTGTCAGATGCTAGCAGGGCCGAAAAATGTTTTTCGTCAAAAGTAACATTAATTATAACAACTTATAGACTTGAAATATTTCCTAATTTTCTGGACTAAACGGGCCTTGTGGCACATTGGGCCTTTCGACCATTGAGACGCTTCTCCCGGACTACTTTGGCCTCGGACTAACGGACGTCGGACTATTGGGCCGTAGGGATATACAGGAGGTGTCACCACACACAGGAGCTGATCGTCAGTCAGACTGATCTCAAATGAACTATCCGTTACAATATTTTTACGTTGTAATTGAAAATTTTAGAGAAGGAAACCGTGTGATGAAGGAATATATCTATAATGAGAGACGAGAAAAACTGGTAGTACATTAATTGGAAACTACTTATCGTTATTGAAATGAGCTAAATTGATGATGTGATTATTAAAATATTATGAAGAAGGTTTATTAAAGGACCCTACCTTTCCGAAACAGGCCTTTAATTTTTAAAATGGAATGTAAAGTACAAGATCGATATTTTTGTAGAGTCTTAAAAAATTAATTAGTTACCGTAATACTAACATTTATCAATCACTTCTGAACGATTTGGATCAAGATAAATAAAATGTTGTATTCTCATTAAAGCGGGTCGTAATTGAATGGTTCCCCACGCGTAAGTCCTAAATACCTCGTGCGCGGTAGTTGACTATCTCACTGCGCCAGAAGAAGACGACAAAACACGCGAATTTGACTTCTCCACTGTTTTCATGTATTACGCCAGGAAATCTTGCATACGTTGGGTGGTCGTAATCATATTTATGTCATCGGTTATGCATTTTCTGATGTTATTAATCGTTTATTAAGAAACCTTGTCTATTTGCTCCGGAAGAGGTATAGCCTTTAATCATATAATCTTCCCTGGATATCGCAGTGACTTAAACACCTCGTGTCACTATTTAAATGATATGACCAGTATTTCGAGGATCTCTTCGCTGGATTTTGCGACACGTTTTGACGTTTGAGATTCTTCAAAATGTTGATTGATGTAGAGAACTCCTCTCACCTCACGGCTGCGCAAAAAAAAAAAAAAAAACGAAAAAAAACTCGTTCTGCAGTAAAAGTGTCAGAAATGACCAGATTTTTCAGATTTTAGATCCTATATATATATATATTATGAATGAAATGATGCGGACGTGGACACAAATGGTGACCATGGTATTAAATGTTTTTATGTAATTACCGAAACCATGGAAATAATAAAGAGCCACTGGTAAATATATATGATACTGAAAAACATGAAAAGACTATAATAGGTGTGAATCAGAGAAATTGGCGACCGTACGCACAATGTATTCTTATTCAATTTTTAGGTTATTTCTATATTTTACATCTTCTTTCGTAGGCTTTGTAAGAGTCTAATACATTTAGTATATTCAGCACCCTTTTTAGCCTAGCATACAAACCACGTCGCCGCTAGTTACCAGCCGCATTCTGTCTAAATCAAAACAGGATGTTAAATGTATAGGATTGATCTACCATACTATCTGCGTATGGTAGTATGAATCATTTGGTAACAGGCATACCTATATTTATGGAGCGTCAACTACGTTCATGACTAGTTATAAGTACACAGTCGAAATGAAGATCAATTCCCCAAGTATATTATTTTAGTAATGAGATTATCATTTGTTGATGAGAGTCGAAAATTCTTAAAGGCTCTAGCATATGTTTTTCCCGATATTCAGCGACAATTTAAGTGATACAATAGCAATAGCACATCAATTCTAATTCCACAACCATTATGATGAGACTCCGTAAATGTATCGACTCTTTTCTCCCCACAGAAATCTCACCTCACCCTGCACTCAAAACTCCTTAGATCTATTGATAACGCAATGTTTCTGGTGTGAATAACTTAGAACGAATTCGTTAACAGAACAAAAACATAATGACGTATAATAAACATATTGACGATAGTGTGTCGTCTCGGTAACAGAGGATGTTTTCATACTATCATTGACGATAGTGTGTCGTCTTAGTAACAAAGTATGTACTTATTCCTTGGTATTATAGGAATGATAAAAAATTATCAGTAACCTTCTTTTCTTTCAGATAATGAACGCCATATTCTTGCTTTCATTAGCGCTTCTGATGTTTGGTGATGACAACGAGGTTTCAGGTATAACAGAAGCAGAGGTCCAGATGTTCGGAGTTTCAGGTCAGCATTCAGCGAACGTCTCTATCACAAATGGAAGTACCACGTATGTGTATTCGAGATTTCTCCTCCTTTGCTCTATCAGTAAAAACTAGTATTTCAATGTATTTAAATTGGAAGGTGTTGCATTTCCCCATGATAAGAAACAATAGTGTTGGTATCTTATGGTGACCAAGTTGGGTTATCCGTTCTCTCTCCTTTGCGATGACCTCAATTTCAAAAATGCAACACTAGTTTTAACTGATAAAATGTGGAAACAAGATGCCAACACGACCAAAAGGCCAAATGTCTCCATAGCAACAATAGAATGAACACTACAAAACAAAAAACTTTTTATTCCAAGCAAGACATCGCTCTTCAAATCTCCTTAGTCAAAGCAATATATTACATTTCAAAACTCGTTATTCCAAGAAATATATTGTTTTTTTTCGAAACTTTTTATTTCAAGCAATAGACAATATGATACTTTCCAAATCTCTTTATAATACAAAATGTTAAAATTCAAAACTTTATTCAAATCAATTTGTAGCATTTCAAATCTCTGCTTACTGCAACCCTGGTCAATACTAGTCTTACTCTATGTCTAGGCTAGAGACAACCTCTTTTTAGCTCAATCGGTTCAACATAAGTCTGTCTGGTAATCTACGTCTCGAGATCGTAACGTGTCGGATGTAATAATCAAAGTTATACACAATCTCTCACTCTGTTACATTAATTTCCAAACCCTCATACTCATACTAAGGAAGATATTAGTTTTTGAGCGAGTTAATGCTTTTTGTTTCAGGTATACCATCGAATCGACCGGGTTACCAGATCATAACTGGCAATCCGTGAATTTCTATACTCCACGGGCACAGAACCATCAGGTCAAGATCCCCCAAACACCTACTGTATCACAAACAAAGAGTTGTCTCCCCAAGGGGAAGATAGGCCTCACGAGGACTGGAGTTTCGCTGTACAATCCTCTCACTAGTAACAACAAGAACGCCGTCGAGGGCTATCACGCCGAAACATTTGATAATTGTGATGGTCACGCGGACAGAACGGAGACTATCACTATCACAAGCTGCCTCAGTCCTGTCTGTGGCAGAACGAGGCTGATTACCTCATAGGTGTTGCTATGGATGGATATCCCATATATGGTCCGAACACAACCGGATAGTAAGTAACGAGAAAAGGGAGAAAATTGAGATAGAAAGAGGAAAAAGGTTTAAAAATCAACATAATTTCAATCACATAGTTTTGGTATGCCATAAACAGAAAACTGAAAATAAATACTTTCTTATTTATTGGCTAGGATAAACTCATTCAGTTCTGTGTATTTTGCTCATATTAACCGGAACTTGGACCTTGGATATCATTCAATTTTGTAAAGATTGTTTACATTTTGTTCAGTACCAATTGGCTTACCACTGACGACCTTGACGATTGCCACGGTTTGGTGGTTGGCGGAAGTTACCGTTACATAGCAACTACAGACTTCCCATACCTCTTAGGATGTTTCCATGGTGACGTGATCGACAACGACATTCGTACTGAAGCTAATTGTGGAGTGAATTCAGGTACGTATATTATATATGAGATAAAATGTGGATAATTTTTAATTTTACGCGTGGTATTATGTCAAAAATGAAATAAAAATAAAAGTGTATACACGCTTAATAATGCATGGATAATTTCCTAAATATTTATAGGCTTTCTAAAAAAATTAAATAATGTTATGTATAGTTATCTAGTTTGATAAGACAATTTATCTATAAGTGCATGCATTTGTGTCCATATCATATCCATATTAAAATTTCTTGTATTGTACATGTCACTATAAACAAAAAATCTTTTCGCTGTTCATATCATTCATGTAACGCACGCTTTGTTGCAGGCGATGAATTTGCAGAATGGGGAGGCTATTTATGTGTCTGTGATGGTGCCAGTTCTATGATGTCATTTCCGGTTCTGACCTTACTCGTCATCATTTTGTCAATATTCAGACTACTTCCATAAGAGTCAATAAAGAACCACAGACTACATAACTAGTATTCATTTTATTATTTCAAAAGATAAAATATTACACCCTTTGAGATACGGCCGACAATTGTAAAAATATGTACAGGAATACATATTCTAAATGTCATATCAAAATCTTGGTCTGTTTCTCAAAAGCTTTCAGTAAAATATTGTTTTATCTTTAAAATCTAAAGTATTTCAAAACAATGATAATCATTATAGTCAACTATAATCATTAAATGGTATTTTGGTGGTAGTTAAGGCTAAATAATGGTTGATCATTGATTGATGTTAAACTTCGTATCAAGTGTAAATTATTGTTAGAAATATGCAAATTCAATAATAAATGAAGGCAAACCAAATGGTAATATTTTTATTTTATTACGAGTTTATTCGAAATTATCTTTGAGAATCATTTTTGTTAGAACCTTATCAATATATTTCAGTTTTAACATGCCTTGCGAGTTATAGAAGGACACAACAGATGTTTTGTGTGGCTAGATAATGAAATATGCTAAAGGTACTATAATAAGTACTTGATATACAAACTTATGGCACTATAGTATGTGTAGCCTTCTTTGCTTGTCACAATTAAAAAGAAATATAATGAAAACATACGTCAATAAAGTCAGAAACAATATTCTCGCAAAAACGTTATCGGGTATCACGTGGTACGTGAATTAGTCATATTATTCTATTTTCATGTGTACATGGTTATATATATATTGGTCTGGACTAAAAATCTACGTTCATTTTAGTCTATAATCAAGTTCCCTATAACTCGTTATATTGTTTTGTAATTGATTTCTGATTAAAGAATGGCGATAAAGAAAATAATCCATAGTTCTTACTTATTTCAAATATGCTAGGCTGAAAATGCTAGAGTGTCGCTATTTAGAAATGGAAATTTAAATTTCAAAATGAAAATTACTAAACTTCTTCATACCGTCTTTATATATGATGATATTGACGATTATTGAAGACAGGTATTCCACTATCAAATTCTACAATTTAAAGGCAAAAAACCGTCAATATACCTGACGAAGACCTTTACTGGGTATTACTGTCAACCAGCTTGCTTTCGCAAGGAAATCGCGAAAATTATCACTGTAAATTACACAACAGTACCATATTAGCCTAAATCACGAGAATAGTTTAGACAGCAGTACTATATACATTTTGTACGTCTAAATCAGGAAAAAAGTTTACACATCAGTACCATATTAGTCTAAATAACGAAAATAGTTCATACAACAGTACCATATTAATCTAAATTACGAAAATAGTTTATACAACAGTACCATATTAGTCTAAATTACAAGTTTACACATCAGTACCATATTAGTCTAAATTACGAAAATAGTTTACACATCAGTACCATATTAGTCTAAATTACGAAAATAGTTTATACAACAGTACCATATTAGTCTAAATTACGAAAATAGTTTACACATCAGTACCATATTAGTCTAAATTACGAAAATAGTTTATACAACAGTACCATATTAGTCTAAATTACGAAAATAGTTTACACATCAGTACCATATTAGTCTAAATTACGAAAATAGTTTATACAACAGTACCATATTAGTCTAAATTACGAAAATAGTTTACACATCAGTACCATATTAGTCTAAATTACGAAAATAGTTTATACAACAGTACCATATTAGTCTAAATTACGAAAATAGTTTACACATCAGTACCATATTAGTCTAAATTACGAAAATAGTTTATACAACAGTACCATATTAGTCTAAATTACGAAAATAATTTATACAACAGTTCCATATAAGCCTAAATCACAAGAATAGTTTACACATCAGTACCATATAAGCCTTAATCACAAGAATAGTTTACACATCAGTACCATATTAGTCTAAATTACGAGTTTACACATCAGTACCATATTAGTCTAAATTACGAGTTTACACATCAGTACCATATTAGTCTACATCACGAAAATCAATACCCACGAGAATAGTTTACAAAACAGTAGAACCGTTTTAGCCTTAATCATTAAATTAGCCTTAAAAGCCACGAAAAAGTCAAACGGCATAAAATCGCGAAATTAAAGTCTCCTCTAAAACAAGTTGGTTCGCAGTATTGTATTTGCATTTTTCTTAGTGAAATAGGTTTTACGGTGACGATAAAAGCGATATACTTCACTCCTTTGGCGGAAGTAGTAGTGTTGGTCTTCTGTATAAAACAAGAAAACAATTGTAATAAACAAATAGTACTTTTTATGAGCCTTATCAGGGTGAAAATTGGAACATGTTATTTTTCCATCGGAATCTATTGATTTTTTTATGAATAAAACTGTGAAAATCCTCCAAAGATACAGGCAAACCTGTATGATGTTTTATTAATGTTAGCATCAACACAAAATATATGAACAATGTACTGTAATATTTCTTATTATCTATGCTTTATGAACATGTATGTAGAACTTATTTTTTGAAGAAGTCACTTACAATGGGTATGGAGATTACGGCACATATAACTTAAATGAATTGCTTCAATTTGGAGGATCCTGTTGTAAGTGAAGGATGGGAAACTAACCTTATCCATGCGAAAACATGTTTCTACATTTTAATTTGGTATGATACATGTTGCTGTGTATACACATTTTGTCGTTTTATTTTTCTAAGACGAATAATAAAACACAAATATCCGACACTTCTGATGATAAAATGATAATCCATGTCTCTTTAATTATGCCGAGTATATAATGTAACATTTTACACATTTGAATAAGTTTGTAGATTAATGTTAGGTAGATGAGCTTTACTCCTTCTCCACCGTCTCGGTTCCCTGTTCGTGGTGGGGATGGTGTTTCCCTTTCACCTTCGATGCTATCTTGTGTAGTATGCCAGAGTGATGGTGGTGTGATTCTGATTCCAGCTTCTGCAGATCTTCCATTTCAGAAGATTTCAACCAATGGGAATCTCTGTTTAAATCGTAGCCCGCTTTCAATAACTTACGAATGATTTCATGGGATGTTCTCTTGGCCTCCTTCATGGTTATATATAGCGCAGTTTGACCTAGTTTATCCTCAAGGTGAAGGTTACAGCCGGCGTGTAGGAGATAAGTGATAACTTCCTCGCGACTTTCTTGTAGGCCAATCATCAGGGCCGTCTTCCCTGTGCAGTCTCTTTCATTTATATCTGCACCTGAAAGTTTCAGATAAATAAGGTTTAAATTCATCATTGAAGGATCTTAGCACATACATCTAATAATCTAAAATAAATAAATAGGTTTTGATTCCCTAAGAAAGCGCGTTCATTTGCACATATTCTTTTTAGATATAAATTTAAACTAATGTAAAGACCAAGTTTAACGACTTTCGTTTCGCACATATTGCTTAAATAAATTTTAATGACTTTTGATTCCCACATACCTGCGGTAAGGAGTTTTAACGACTTCTGTTTCACACATTTTTAATTGACTTATAATTCACACATAACTGCGTTATTGAGTTTAAAGGACATTAAATTCACATATAAATGCGTTAATGAGTTTTAACGACTAGTGGTTCACGCATACCTGCTTTAATGAGTATTTTTGCGACTTCTAGGTCATCGTAAAGAACAGCTCTCATTAATGGGGTCTGACCCAGGATGTTCTTCACGTTGAGGTTACAATCTGTCAAAACAGACATAAACCGTCGTAAATAGTACAGCCCAGGGCATTGTGTCACATCCTATGTGTAAACACTAAGAGAATGTGCATCAAAGTATACAGTACAACAACAAATAGGGCCATTTGTCATACATATAAAAGATGCTAATGCTGGAGAATGTACATAAAAGTATACAATACAAAAACAAAACATTGGGCAACTTGTCATACATATAAAAGATGCTAATGCTGGAGAATGTACATAAAAGTATACAATACAAGAACAAAACATTGGGCCACTTGTCATACATATAAAAGATGTTAACACTAAGAGAATGTGCATCAAAGTATATCTCTACAGTACAAAAACAAAACATTGGGCCACTTGTCATACGTGTAAAAGATGCTAATGCTGGAGAATGTGCATCAAAGTATATCTCTACAGCACAAAAACAAAACATTGGGCCACTTGTCATATGTATAAAGCATAATAAGTTAGCGTGTATCATGGTCTCAAGCGTATCCATTTAGTAGAGTAAACTAAGGTCATATAGGTCTGTGTGTACTGGAATAATGGATAGCGACAAAATTATAATCACACCTAAAATACAGTGTCAACAAGACTATTGATATTATATACATCATTTCTGCATTCATTAAAATACCGTTAGACATGTCACGAATGTTTACCAACCTATCACGATTTAATCATAAACGTTGCACTCAATAGTCAATTTATCAGCGATTGATTATCGCCTGGAAAAATGCTAGATCTAAACGCTCGAGAAAAAATACGTTGATCCATATTATCAATTTGTACTGGGACACCTGAGGCAGACTAATGAGAAATGAGAAAGTCTACGTCGTTGATGAACTCTGATACAAATTCCTGTCAAATCGAGTCATTGCGGTATAATGTCTAATATGCAGCCTGAATTAACAAAGTTAGGTAACAGTTGGATAATGTTTTGATATCATTATTATAACTTGTATGTAATTAGTATTCGGGGAAATAGACGCCAGATTTTGAAACAAGTTTACAGTAAACTTCGGAAGGTTTTGCTCACTAGTTGGCCAAACTGCACACATTATATACTATGCAGCTGTTTCTCCATTCAATGTCAATGAATAATGACCCTAGTTTCAACAATGCAATATGCATCAAATAGCCGTTTTTGTCCTTCAAATACTTGTCACATCAAAACAGTTAATGGTGACACCTGAGTGTTAAAATAGATATCAAGGGCATTAAAATGTCATACCTTATAAGGAAATGTCGCCGAAATGAGATGACGTCTTCCAAGAACCTCGTTTTATCGTTTAGAATCCTTAGTTTATTGAAATATGACATAATACGTATATGATATACACAACAATTCGCGATTGTCACAGGTTGTTAGAACAATCGTTATTGTCCCCATTTTATATTTTCGAATGTAGTCCATTTAGTATTGAGTGATCAAACATTTGGAATCTTAAAGTATTGATAATTGCAAGTATCTTACCTTACTTCACGTACGAATAATGCATTAAAGGTGAATGTCAAAGTTTCATGTTCCCCGCAATTATATATTTCCCATGATTATATTGAAAGTTTTTTTACTCAATTGTAATTCCTAGATCGTCAGGCTCTCCCACAATGCTTTTAAAGGGAAATCATGAGATAAGATAGCCGCGAAATGATGTTGGATTACAGTGTCGTATTTGAACAAACGTTCGCAAGTTTTTCATCCTGTAAGGGGCTTGGACTACAGTATCGTATTTTGGCCCAAACGAGTTCTCCACCCTGTAAGTGGCTTGGATCACGGTATCGTATTAGGACCTAAAGAAGTTCATCACTCTGTAAACGGCTTGGATTACAGTATCGTATTTGGGCCTAAACGAGTTCTCCAATCTGTAAACGGCTTGGACTACAGTATCGTATTTGGGCCCAAACGGGTTCTCCTCCCTGTAAACGGCTTCGATTACAGTATCGTATTCGGGCCTAAACGAGTTCTCCACCCTATAAACTGCTTGGACTACAGTATCGTATTTGGGTCTAAACGAGTTCTCCACCCTGTAAACTGCTTGGATTACAGTATCGTATTTGGGCCTAAAAGAGTTCTACACCCTGTAAGTGGCTTGGACTACAGTATCGTATTTGGGCCTAAAAGAGTTCTCCACCCTGTAAGTGACTTGGACTACAGTATCGTATTTGGGCCCAAACGAGTTCATCACCCTGTAAGTGGCTTGGACTACAGTATCGTATTTGGGCCTAAAAGAGTTCTCCACCCTGTAAGTGACTTGGACTACAGTATCGTATTTTGGCCCAAACGAGTTCTCCACCCTGTAAGTGGCTTGGATTGCAGTATCGTATTTTGGCCCAAACGAGTTTTCCATCCTGTAAGAGGCTTGGATTACAGTATCGTATTTGGGCCTAAAAGAGTTCTACACCCTGTAAGTGGCTTCAACAATTTAGTCGCTGCTATTACTATGTCCTCATGACAACATTTAGTGAGTGGTTTGGATGGTCATGCTTCGCTTTATAAGAGGAATAAAGTTACTATTACAGATGCTACACCACCGACCAATGGTAAATTTTATGAAATATTGGAGTAGAATATTTTAATATTTTTCTTCAGTAACAGAAGTTATTTACTTTACACTCCTCCCTTGCGGGTAGGTATCGATTGTTACGTCATTATTTTGTGAGCGCAATTCACGTCGTTTTCTCCGAAACGTATGACGTTACGCTCCAAAACACATGACGTCACAGTCAATACCTACCCGCAAGTGCAGATAACTCGGTAATATGCAAATTAGGAATGACCATCATTGAAAAGTTTGAGCTTCTGATGTTACTTTGGATCAGTAAAAAAGTATTTGAAATTACTAAATCGCGCAGACGAGAAAATTAAAACAAATTATTTTATTTAGTAATTTTTCTGTTACTTATTGTCCAAATGATAAATGTTATCTTTAAGAAACTTATCAAAATGCAATCAACATAAAAAATATTGAATCATTAATGTTTTTTTATATAAATAAATCTATCTAATTTCGCTTAAAATATTATAAACCAATTAAAATTGCTTGGTTATCATTAAGTTTTATAATGAAACGACCTCGAATTAATAAGTTTCACCGTGTGTCAGTGATATGTCACTCGAGTGGAGATTGACATAGATGTTGATAGCTTATATGCTAATCTATATAACGTTTTCGATATGTTTATAGCGATATATAACGTGATTCATATCAACATAAAGGAGATACGTCAGGTGGTTTTGCTATTTCTTTCTCGTCATACAACATGTTATTATAAATCTTGTGCACCATTCGCGCCAAAATTGTGCATTTATAAATTTTAATGTGCTTTAACAACACCCTGAGCAATTTAATGTACATCTTGTCAGAGTAAATTCTGAACAAAAATGCACACATCCTTTAAATTATTGCTTGGATTATGCAATGAATTTTGTCTTGTTCAGTCAACGATGTAAATATAGAAAGGAGAGAAGTAAATTTCCATAAATTATTAAATTTTAAATGTGATTCACAAGTTTGACGACGAATTTTGGTTTCTTTTTAGGGTTTTCCTCAAAAAACCCCACAGTATTAAAAATTGAACCGTACATTCGCAAAATGCATTCAGGTAAATTAAATTTCAATGTTCTGAAATTGAAGTTTTTTCTTGTGTTCTTGTGAAATTGGCCTCCACTTCAGATGACCTTCAGATAAAGCTTTTATAAGGTCGCGGATATATTTTAACTGTGAAAGACACATGTGACTTACAACACTTTTCTTCTTGCGTTGATACACAGATTTATTTTATTTTATCTTATTGTTCAATATATTTTTGAAATAAAAGAATAATATTTTATCAAGTTAGGAGATTTCAGTTGATAGGTTTCAAGATACTCAAGGTAGGTGAGTTGTAACACTTTTAATAGCATCACAAATGGAATCAAGAGGGACGAAATAATTGTATGGTGAATATCTTGGTCGTGAAATGTTGACAGGAAGCCAATCTGATAAAAATACATATCCTTATTATCATCATCCCATTAGGGGTCACGTTCTAGTGACCTTTGGAAATGACCAATCAAATTGGCACTGCCAGAATCTTGACTGGGGACGAAATAGTTTGAAAAAACTGTCCGAACTATTTTTGTAGACGAAGTCATCTCGCCCTAACAGCACAACAAAACTAAATGCATATGTATACTGAGACGAAATGGCGTTATCAATTGACGTAGCAATGTGCAGAAAATGTATTTCATCTGAAGTACACGTGGTAAAAGGTCATCCGAACATGACCCCTCATGCTGACAATAATATTGCTGTCAGATCCTCTATTGAACGGATTGGTTATAAGGATCCGTATTAGTCGATTGTGTTGCTAGAGTTACAAGGTTATACAGAAAATGAAGTAGAGTTAAAACCATTTACTATCACACCGTGTCTAATGGCTTTTTATGGTATTGAATAGTTTTTGGACACATATGAAACTATTTCCTGAAAATACATAGTCTTCTTTATCACAAAAATCAATTGTTATATACATATTCCTTCTGTACATATCACGGAGTTATCTGTCCATGTTGTGGAGAATATTGATTCTGGCGTCTCAGTTTTTGTGAGCTAAACCCATGACACTGTAAAATATGACGTTACACTCACAAACACACAACGTCACATTTAATACCTACCAACAAGGGTAGATAACTCTGTAATATACAATGACTGATTATAGCTTTCTACATCAGGCAACAAAGGTGAGACTTAAGTCAAAATTAAAATTGTCTCCTTATGTGAAAATTTTATTTGACTGAAATCAGTTTCTGACTTAAGTTTGTTTTGAGAAATTGGAGCTGAGAGAGCATACAATTGATCATTATCTCTATATTATTGAAACTGATATTAAAGAGTGATCAATCTATTATGTCAGGTAAAGTACAGAGCACGTGAAGCTAATTAACAATGTCTAATTTATTGTTTCCTGTGGTAGATCGTCATTTATCTTAATTGTAATGCAGATGATGAAAATACACATACATTATTATAAAAACCTATTAATAACCCGTCACGGCTCGCTTGGTAACTCTAACTATAAATTCTGATGTTTTCGATAAAGTCAGTTTTACCGACTTATTTGTGATGTATGTACATCAAGCAAAAATGTCGATTTATTATGTTAATATTAAGACCTATTTATGTTAATAAGTCAACAAACGGTTTTTTATGTGAGTGTCGGTATCTTAAAGAGACCTGATGAATGAGACAGGACCCCTGTAGTTCGTTATAAACGACTTATATATTATAATTATAATTCTCTATTAAAATGTCGTGATTGTTTAATTGTTTTATAATAGTAATGGAAATATTTTTGGCGTATTAATAGTACAAGCGATGAATAGGAAACTGTAATCGCAAGACTGATTTTCAAGATGCAGTGTACAGTGAAAAATATATGAATGTATCTGCACAGTACAATGTATGTCAGTATGCCAGACATGTCTGTACCGTAAGGTCATGTCCCGAATCAATTTCTAAACCATTCCATGTCAGTAGGGCGTCAATTTACCGAGATCAGTCGCAATAAATATCCTCCAAAGACACACGAGGCCATGGCCTATATGTCTAGGTCGGAGAGCTGTGAGCAGTGGCCTATATGTCTAGGTCGGAGATCTGTGAGCAGCAAAGGTGGTTATATATGATTAGTATATAGAACAAGAAATTCTGCCTACTAACTGAAAGATGCTCCACTGCTGAAAAATGGTAATTTTTCTCTATCAAAAACAGGAGCAGACGATTTAGTATTTTTCTTTAATTACAAAAGTTACTTACTTTTCACAATTATCACCATTAAAAAGTTTTAGTATTTTTCTTCGGTAACAAAGGTTTGCTATTTTATACTATTTCCATCGTTGAAAAGTATGAGCTTCTTATTTTATGTCAAAATAATATTGTGTTAATTAGTTATATATATATTAACTATTGAGTATGAATTATTATCCAATTGATAAATATTTATATGTTCTGTCGCCGATGGAGTAACAGAATTTACAGAAATTGATTATTCTTTATACGAAAATGTGAATTTGTCGCGACATTAAGTTGACTACAGTGTGTACATGTAGTTGGTACTATGGAGGAACCAAGATACACTATCTCGGCTGGAGTGCCTGTCGTCCTTACATTTTGTTGATACTGTGTTACAGAACAGCGATAACGGGATTCTTTTGTATTTTGCTAAGTAGGAGTACTACCTTTAAAAAGAGCCTCACATTTTTGACAATATCAGACTTTGTTAATATCGAATTAATAGCATATCTATGACTGTTGAATTAAAGTAATTAAAGTTTTGAAAGCATCTTCATAATATTAGCCAAATAACCTAAGCAGAAACGACATATTTTATTCAGTGATAAAATGTAAATATAATCTTATAAATATCATGAGACAATCGCACACGCTTTTCTCTCGTCTCAAAATGAGATAATTAACATGTATTTACACACACGACAGTATTATCGGGATCTGAAATTGAAGCGATGTCATTTGATGACAGATTCCAGGCTATAAACGTCGGCTCAGCTCGATGCTAACTAGCTAATATGTAGATAGACCGGTGTTACTAAACATACTTCCTCAATACATCCGCTATACACGTGTTAACTACCCAATTATGGATGTCTTGTAGCTCGTCAAAGTCACGTCTGTTCGATAATAGCGCCACCATGTTGATGACGTCATCAGAACTTCCTGACGAGCGTTGACGGTAACTGCTAATAAAAGGTGGGCGGATCAATATTTAAAAGTAACATCTTTAGATCAAGAGTTGAATCAAAATAGACTTAAAAGGTGTTTTTTCTCTAATAGGTTTTCTCCGTGAAATAATATCTCAGATCGAGTATTATCTAGTGTTCGAGTCTAACTATGCTGCTTGATTAGCACTGAACAATGTCTGGATAGTTTTCTTTTAAGATTCATGAAAGAGAACATAAATTAAGATCGTCTTTTGGAATAATAACGTTACCATGTAATCATCACGCTGACAATGGTTTTGACTCTAACTCTAAACCGTGAATGTATACAGGCTCACTTGAATCAAGAAGCAAGAATCCAAACTGCTAATGAACGAAATTAAGACACTAACCCTTGGACCTACACATATAAGTATTTACCTAGAAATAAACCATCCCCGATATTTAAAGGCACTATTACTGTCGTTATATCCACCCCTGGAATATATCACAGCCATACTGAAGACGGTTCCATCTGCTGTACAGCACATAGCCTTCAGGTTTGCTACGACATATTTCAGGGGTGGATATTACGACAGTTGTACGGCACTAGAACATCCAGGAAGGTTTATGTCTAGGTAAACAAATTCAGTCCTGGCCATACTCCTGGGATGGGCTTAACTAAAGTGATAGTTACCCCTGGAATATCGAAGAGGAAAAAGCTACAAAGCTACTGATCACTGACATTTAAAGCAACACGATAACTTTGATCCACATATAAACATACAGATATTCATAATCCGCCCTAGAACGGATTTTTTTGAAACATGAGAAAGACAAATATCTTCCAAAAACAGCTAATCAGATAGATTCAGCATTTAAATAGAAGAGAACCATTATGATACTTCTTATTTAAAGACACAATATTTTATATACTTACCAAACTCTATGAGAAGTTCTATAATATCGGTTTTAGACTTCTCCGTGGCTTCGTGTAGTGGCGTCACACCAAAGTTATCGGCCCTGTTTATATCTCCACCTGATTCCAGGAATTTCTTGGCCAGATGCACATCGCCATTCCTGGCGGCGTAGAACAGAGCATTTCGACCTTTCTTGTCACGCGTTTTGATGTCCACGTTTGCCTCCGACGGCAGGGATGTGGTAGATCCGTTATTCTGTTTCTGCCTCTGCAGTAGAGGTGACACAGAGGTCAAACTCCACGAAGATCCATTGTTGTTGCTATTATTTGACTTATCCTCCATTATTGACAATTTGTCTGAAGATAAAGAGTTAAGATTGTCTGACATGTCAAATGTATTTCTGACAATTTACTATTAAGGCATGATATTGATGACACATTTGCTGATCATTCCTAGAAAATAGTTACATAAGTTGTTACTTTTTGAAATCATATAGTGACATTTTTTTCTGCCAGTGTGTGATGAAAGATGCAATCACGAAGCGTTGCAATAAAAGGCAAACAAACTCAAGTTCCAAAATCTAATTAAAAATCAGACCATATATGTCGTTTCCCGTAGACAGTTCGCTCGTAAAAGCTCACAAGAGCATACGGTCTACTGGGACGACATAAATGGCCTGATTTTAATATGTTCCACTAATAAAGCTATTACTCAGATTATCATTGGCTTTGTCCTTATTTAAAAAAAAAATAATTACAGCTGGGCCCAGTTTCATGAAAATTCTCTATAGGAAAGCATTAAGCATTATAGATTTTAAGGAAGGTTCCTAAATTTAATTTCCCCCTTAACTTCTGTGGTGCTTTCCTATGAGAATTGTAAGTTAAGGAATGTTCATAAAACTGGGCCCCGGTCAGTTATTATGAAAATAAGAAATAAAAGTAAGAATTTTTACCTTGTCGCTTTATTCGAAGTTGTTACTTCCTGTAGAAATTGACACTTTTTATAACCTTCAACAATCCGTCAACATACTGCAAGTGGAAGTGAAGACATCACAGTATCCAAATCTGGGTAAATGTTGGTGAAAAATATATTTCCAAGTAAGTAAATGTGCCCCTACGGTAACTTCTATATTGCAAAACAATAAAATTCGTTATACAAATTAGCATCCACCAGATATAATTGTAGCAGTGGTTTGATTTTATATATGATGAAAAATCCTTCATAAAATCTTCTTCTGATGAAAATCCTACTACCTTTCAGTGAAAACACTAACTTTATTATAAAACAAACTGTAGCCTGGTTTGATTGATAAGTTACGTGTACACACAGATTTTATGTAACTATACACCACATATAAAGTCTTCCCCAATCAGATCACGAATGAGGAAACCCGCATGTAAATGTTGTCAGTTTCAGGTGAATGACGATTGCTTACATTCACTCACATCAACACTAGTGACAATCCACTTGCTGTTGGAACTCAACACAAGGGACTCTCTAGCCTTTCCGAGTCCCCAAACTGTCTCTGTAGAATGCTGTATTCACCGTAACACGGTCTCCAAACAGCTATAGTTGTCCTCTACAACACATAAACAATGTATTAATGTGACTTCATTTATTAATTGCAGAATAATCTGCATACAACATAAATTAATGTTTATTAATATTCATGTACAACGGAATATTCTATCAAATGTCTCGGTCATCTATGTCAACGGAAGAGAGGTACCCTAGGTTTGATATTTTATCAAATATTTCGGTCATCTGTGTGTACTGTAAATAACTAAATAAAATAAATAATGTTTGTGCGAGATAAAATGTCCGTGAGAGAGTGCGAACGCAAATTCAGATGTCTTGCGAATAATTGTACATTTAATTAATTGTATTGATTGAACATTTAATTAATTGTAGTAATTGTACATTTATTTAATTCACGATTGTCAGTAATTACTCAGTCATTGCTCTCGAATTGATTAATTCGCTAACATGTTATGAATAAAGAAGATGCTATATTGAATACTCGAAATAACAGTAGATTGCGGTATGAGATATGTATGTAAATGTATCACTCACAAGCGTTTGTTGAGGGCATGTGTATTGGGAGGCTGTGGTATTTTTGTGTTGTCTCTTTATACTACAATCGGAAATGTTGCTTTGCTACCTCGCTGAAACTATTGGCAAAGACGCCGAGCAGTACACCCAACCTGACTGAATTACACAAAAGGAACCAGCCATTCGTCCCGTCCACTCATACTTAATGTAAAGCTGAAGTCATAATTACCACATGTATATAAGGTCAGATTACAAAATTTTGTTCTATTTACCTTTAAAACTTTTATAAACAATATTATATATTAGCTTATGATTTACCTTAGTTACTGAATGATTATGATTTTCTTTTAAGATCGTTTCTTCAGGCATATTCAATATAAATTTGTGTTGGTCATGAAATCGATTTATTACTCTTTAACATATGACAAGCGCTGCTTTTTCTGTAAGTTTCATATCACTATATCATGTGCTTATGTTTTGCCATTTTTACCCGAGGTCGGATTATGAATGATGTTAATTTATATATTTATTTTAAAGTTTATTTATCGGCGTGTACCTCACCTGAGATCTCTAAAATGCCGTGTCATGGTTTATGTGTGTTACTATCATGGAAATACTGTTTGTATACTTCTACAATATGATTAAATGCATTGTACCACGTTGCGTAGACTTCGTTAACAAGCTAAATCATATTGGACCTATTTGCAAGATGTTATGCTATTTCGTCAGGGAGGTCAAAGGTCAACTGGTTACCTATACAACATCCTATCTCTGGACAGACAAGCCAGTGTTATTTTTACTCCTGATGACGTCATATTTAACATAGTTTAACATTGTTACACATATTTAAATTTAACAAAAACGTAATTTGATGACCTTTGAACTCGCCTCAAGAAACTGACGTCAATCGAATTATCAAGTAATTTTTCATTAGCAGTTGTGCTATTTAGTGTAAATTTTAATGTTTTCAACTTTCCATCTTCAGTTTCAGGTTTTTGCGAAAAACATTCCCCAAACCACTTTATTGATTTTTCTCTTGACTACATTATATACAGGTTTCTTATACGTTGTGTACCGAGTTGACCATACATTGAATGCAAACAAGGAAAAAAACCAATTGAAATAGACCTTGGATACGTTTAAAAGGACCGTTATTTAAAATACATGGAAGCATAGCTTTTGTACAAAACAAAGTTATAGTTTTAACACAAGACAAAGATGCGATGAGGAAGACATGTTCAGATAGGAAAGATGTTTTGTATGCATAAATTAGGTGACTAAAAAAACCTATGTGAAGGTGTGTTAGTTTTAGACAGTAACCCCCTTCAGAATCATATTTACTCGGTCGGCCAACCAGACTGTGTGGTTTCTGTGGTTTGTCTCCAGTCAAAATCTTTACGATTTTACGACTTAGTTTTTAAACAACGAAGTTGTATGTACCTAAGCATAAAAAGGGAAAGAGAAAATTAGACTGGAGTTTATTTATCGAAAGTTATAACAAAATCAGCTTCATTCGCTGAACCAATTAGAAAGTTTACAAGACACATTTAAATTCTACTCATAGTGATAAGTTAACTAGTCGGTCACATTTGTTCAGTGGTGATGAACGTGGCATGTGTCCCCACCACAATACCGTCGTAAACAAACAATTATTTATAGCTGTGGTCAAGCAGCTACGGCCGCCTGGAGAGGACAGAAAATTACAGGTATATCTTACCTTGACGATGTGACCAAATAAAGATGCTCCACCGCCGACAAAGCATAGACTACACCCATCATTTGAACATAAACTGATGTATAATCGTGTTTATATATGTCTAATTAACATGAAAATGTATAAAAAATTGATTTTGGTTCATGCGCAATCTGAACTTAATTCCATATAGGGCATATGCATGGTGCCATGGAATATTGGGACGCAGTTAAGTATTTTTAATATTCTTATCTTGAATTTAAATAAAAAGCTCAAACTTTTCAATGGTGGAAATGGTGAAAAGCAAATAAATTTTGTAACTGAAGAAAATTAATGTTATTGGATAAAGCTTTAATTCTTTTAGGTCTCCAGATATTCCTACAGGTTCGAGTTTCATGGATCCGATTTGGTTTAGCATGCATTAATTAACAAGATGTAGTCTGGGATGCACAAAAGCAATAATATCGAGATAAATGTAGATTGTCTGGGATGCACAAAAGCAATAATATCGAGATAAATGTAGATTGTCTGGGATGCACAAAAGCAATATCGAGATAAAATGTAGATTGTCTGGGATGTACAAAAGCAATATCGATATAAAAGTAGATTGTCTGGGATGTACAAAAGCAATATCGAGATAAAATGTAGATTGTCTGGGATGCACAAAAGCAATATCGAGATAAAATGTAGATTGTCTGGGATGTACAAAAGCAATATCGATATAAAAGTAGATTGTCTGGGATGTACAAAAGCAATAATATCGAGATAAATGTAGATTGTCTAGGATGTACAAAAGCAATAATATATCGAGATAAATGTAGATTGTCTAGGATGTACAAAAGCAATAATATCGAGATAAATGAAGATTGTCTAGGATGTACAAAAGCAATAATATCGAGATAAATGTAGATTGTCTAGGATGTACAAAAGCAATATCGAGATAAATGTAGATTGTCTAGGATGTACAAAAGCAATATCGAGATATATGTAGATTGTCTAGGATGTACAAAAGCAATATCGATATAAAATGTAGATTGTCTAGGATGCACAAAAGCAATATCGATATAAAATGTAGATTGTCTAGGATGTACAAAAGCAATATCGATATAAAATGTAGATTGTCTGGGATGCACAAAAGCAATATCGAGATAAATGTAGGTTATCTAGGATGCACAAAAGCAATATCGAGATAAATGTAGGTTATCTAGGATGCACAAAAGCAATATCGATATAAAATGTAGATTGTCTAGGATGCACAAAAGCAATATCGATATAAAATGTAGATTGTCTAGGATGCACTAAAGCAATATCGAGATAAATGTAGGTTATCTAGGATGCACAAAAGCAATATCGATATAAAATGTAGATTGTCTAGGATGCACAAAAGCAATATCGATATAAAATGTAGATTGTCTAGGATGCACAAAAGCAATATCGATATAAAATGTAGATTGTCTAGGATGCACAAAAGCAATATCGATATAAAATGTAGATTGTCTAGGATGCACAAAAGCAATATCGATATAAAATGTAGATTGTCTAGGATGCACAAAAGCAATATCGATATAAAATGTAGATTGTCTAGGATGCACAAAAGCAATATCGATATAAAATGTAGATTGTCTAGGATGCACAAAAGCAATATCGATATAAAATGTAGATTGTCTAGGATGCACAAAAGCAATATCGATATAAAATGTAGATTGTCTAGGATGCACAAAAGCAATATCGATATAAAATGTAGATTGTCTAGGATGCACAAAAGCAATATCAATATAAAATGTAGATTGTCTAGGATGCATTAAAGCAATATCGAGATAAATGAAGGTTATCTAGGATGCACAAAAGCAATATCGATATAAAATGTAGATTGTCTAGGATGCACAAAAGCAATATCGATATATAATGTAGATTGTCTAGGATGCACGAAAACAATATCGAGATAAATGTAGATTGTCTAGGATGTACTAAAGCAATATCGAGATAAAAGTAGATTGTCTGGGATACACAAAAGCAATAATATCGAGATAAATGTAGATTGTCTAGGATGTACAAAAGCAATATCGAGATAAATGTAGGTTATCTAGGATGCACAAAAGCAATAATATCGAGATAAATGTAGATTGTCTAGGATGTACAAAAGCAATATCGAGATATATGTAGATTGTCTAGGATGTACAAAAGCAATATCGAGATAAATGCAGATTGTCTAGGATGTAAAAAAGCAATATCGAGATAAATGTAGATTGTCTAGGATGTACAAAAGCAATATCGAGAAATATGTAGATTGTCTAGGATGTATAAAAGCAATATCGATATAAAATGAAGATTGTCTAGGATGCACGAAAGCAATATCGAGATAAATGTAGATTGTCTAGGATGTACAAAAGCAATATCGAGATAAAAGTAGATTGTCTGGGATGCACAAAAGCAATAATATCGAGATAAATGTAGATTGTCTAGGATGTACAAAAGCAATATCGAGATATATGTTGATTGTCTAGGATATACAAAAGCAATATCGAGATAAATGTAGATTGTCTAGGATGTACAAAAGCAATATCGAGATAAATGTAATTTGTCTAGGATGCAAAAAAGCAATATCGAGATAAATGTAGATTGTCTAGGATGTACAAAAGCAATATCGAGATAAAATGTAGATTGTTTAGGATGCACAAAAGCAATATCGAGATAAAATGTAGATTGTCTAGGATGCACAAAAGCAATATCGAGATAAATGTAGGTTATCTAGGATGTACAAAAGCAATATCGAGATAAAATGTAGATTGTTTAGGATGCACAAAAGCAATATCGAGATACATGTAGGTTATCTAGGATGCATAAAAGCAATATCGAGATAAAATGTAGATTGTCTAGGATGTATAAAAGCAATATCGAGATAAAATGTAGATTGTCTAGGATGCACAAAAGCAATATCGAGATAAATTAAGATAGACTAGGATGGACAAAAGCAATATCGAGATAAAAGTAGATTGTCAAAGTAGATTGTCTAGGATGTACAAAAGCAATATCGGGATAAATGTAGATTGTTTAGGATAGACAAAAGCAATATCGATAAATGTAGGTTGTCTAAGATGGATAAGAGCAATATGGAGATAAACGTCGATTGTCTAGGATGGACAAAGCGATATCGAGATAAATTTAGATTGTCTAAGATTGACAAAAGCAATATATGGATAAATGTAGATTGTTTAGGATGGACAAAAGCAATATCGAGATAAATGTAGATTGTCTAGGATGGAAAAAGAAATATCGAGATAAATGTAGATTGTCTAGGATGCACAAAAGCAATATCGAGATAAATGTAGATTGTCTAGGATGCACAAAACCAATATCGAGATAAATGTAGAATGTCTAGGATGCACAAAAGAAATACCGAGATAAATATAGGTTATCTAGACCAGCAATGCAGTTTCTCATCAGTTTCTCATTTGACTAACACCAGTTGAAAGCTTTGATTGACTCATTATGATATAATTATAGTAATATTTACATTATTGGTTAAAAGTTATACACGTGTAATTGCAAATCACATAAAAATAATACTTTTTCCGAGGTTTACATTTGGTATATAGTTGTTCTAGGTTGATAATTATTTCCTGACGTGATTTGGCCAGTGCATGTTTAATTATTTATGCTTGAAAATGTGTACATTGACCATAATAAGAATGATATGAGCAGAAAGCGGGAAAACTGCCTAAACTAATATCCACTTGTTCAGTCGGTAATTCAGCAGAGAATTACAACTGCTTTATATCATTTCTATAGACAATAGTTTCTGTACTAAGTAATAGATATACTAGTAGATAAATCCAGTGACATTGCATGTAATAAAAATGACATCCTCGGTAACCCAGGCGATGAATATCAGTAAATGATATATTGATAATATACATAGTGATGTATTTCAAAATGTGCGTTATAGTGGATGTACTATATATATAATATAGAGACAAAATACCTTGTACATTGTCTGTCCATCTTGTCATGCCTACTTTGTATTTGACCTCATTATTACACATTCTAAACAGATTATAACGCAATTTAATGTAATTTAATAACCATGATCCTATTATGTCCATGTAACAGGTGATTGATGTTCTACTTATAATTAGGAGTAGCCGTACTTTTATGTGCCCTGAGGACATCGACACTAATAATTAATCGAATGTCCTTCAGGTAAACGACCCCGGCTATCAGTGATTACTGTCAGTCTACTTCAGGATGAACAGAACCTACATCAGTAAACACTACGCCTACAAACATCCTGTTATTGTTTTAACCATACTCATAACCCTATTTACCTATCCTGTGTTGACACGTTAAAACTGTGATGAAAACAGTAACTGTACCGGGAATCCTGCTTTACAATATTATTTTATGTTTTTAATATTTCAACAAATTTTATTGCAAATTAGATGCAAACGGATCATCAGGCAAAACCTATATTTGCTATCTCCAAACAAATTCGGTATGGTACAATTATCAACAAAATTGTTAACATTGAATGAATATCGTTAGTATACAGTGTATCTCCCCAACCTATCACCGTAAAAAAAAATCATATTTTTTTTTTTTTTAGTTTCCGATATGTATTCTTATATACATTGCAATATATATGTTAATGAAAGTTGTTTTTATATTTGTCAGTCTTACTCATTATTTGTCTATTTTATGTTTCTAAGCATTTTACCTTTCTCCTATTCAGTCGCCTTTAAACTTACAGCTTTTGGTCTTATTTAAACTACAATCGCAATTTTAACACGCTCATTCTGATGAGGGAACTATATTTGTTTGTAATAAAAACAGGATCGGGGCCCAGGTTCATTCCCTAAATTAAAAACCTCCCCATAGATAAACTTAATAGAAGTTATGGAAACAATTTTAAGTTAAGAAGACTACTTTGAATGGTCTTCTGTGGATAATTTTTAAGTTAAGAAAATTTCTAAGGTTAAGGAATGATGGCGTTCGATTGCAAATAACAAGGACGTTTTCTGTTCACTTCTTGTTCCTTGCAGCTCCGATGACGTAAAGCTTTCATAAGACAAATTCAAATTTTGAAATGAAATAAACCCAAATTTCTCTATGAAATAGTAAAGGCTATTCCTATTTGAGAATATCATTTGGTGTGAGTCGACTGTTGTATGAAGGGTAATGTTGATAATGTCGAGGACGATTACTCTTTCGGAGTAAATAGTTCTATTTTAGGAACAACTATATAAATTTACAGTTCTATTTTAGGAACTCTCCTGTAAATATAAAATGTGTTTTAATTTGTCATTTTTAATCAGTTTTAAATTTGGATGGGCTACTCTTTTATTTCATTAAAAAAAACAAAATAAAAATAATCTTTACTAAGGATTTCCTTCATTTATAAAACCTTTAGTTTCGAAAATTGTAATTTCAAAGTCACATTCCTGAAAAGGACGAACATAATTTAATTCGTGTCATAATTATCATATGAAATACATTATACATGCTTAGCATATGTATGTTAGTGTTGGCATGTCTGACAGTTTTCATGGTGTAATGTCTAATTTTTGTATTTATATAAGGTTTTCGACGTTTAACGTCATTTGGAATAATTTAAAAGTTAATATGTAATTTCTACTCACTGCGCGCGGCATTCTGGAACTAGGAGCATTTTCGGTGGTGGTATTATCTACGTGCATAAAAGTTGCCATGAAATCTTAAATGACTTGATTCTACAAGGGAATCTAACAATTGCTCTAGAACCGAACATTAAGATAGGGACTTGGTGTTCGCTTTCAAGAACAATGTCCCCACATGGGAGTGCTCTCACTCATCACATCACTGACACAAGCTTTATTCATTCCATATAACAAGTTTTTTTTCTATAGTTCACTCACAGGCGTTTGGCTCTATAGACATTCTTCTCTCTATACATATGTTATACTGTGTCAATATTACATTTATATAGAGAGACAATGTCTATTTGAGCTAAACACCTACGGTTCACTCTTTATTTTTATCTGTACATGCACACGTCTTTCTACCTTAATGTATCCACTCATGAAAATGGTGTCGTTTTTAGAGCTACAATTCGTGCCTATTTCTGCTAATGGGGCAAAGTAATGATTATGCAAACCATTATAAAACGTTTGTTTGTATTTTTATTGTACTTGTTTGATATCGCTTACCTACTAGGCAATAAATTAAACAACATAAAATATAAAATTCTCATCGAAGCATTATATTTTTACATAATACATATGAAGGTCTTTCTGAAGAGAATTTGGTTCATTGAGTTGTATGCATTTATATGATTCTACCGCATATCTATATATTATAGACAATAAGACGAGCCCTGCAAACGTAACAAAAAACAGGAAAAACACACACTTATTACACTTCATAAATAGATTCTTCCTTCGTGAACGGAAAAAGTAAATGTTGAAAATATCAATGGTTATTCGTGACTATAACACTTATTCACTATATATAGTTTTGAACTTTTGGAATCATGAAGGAAAATAACAACTATTCTATGACAGGTATAATACTAAGATCACTCCTATAAAAACATTTCCGTATATAGACACAAATATGTGATGTTTTTTTTTTATTCAGCAGATACATCCATGGAGTGTAAAGAGATGTCGGACAGAACTATGGAAAATAGTTAGCGAAAATCATGCACGGTTTTAACAAAGAAATGAAGGAATATAATATGTTGATATGAATATTATTTTTTGACCCACTACAACCAGTGTGTGCCATCAACAGAATACAAGCAACTTCTAATTGCTGATCGAGGTCTTTGAATCTCTTGAATAACATCCAGTTGACGTTTAAGCCATTTTAGAAGCCATACATGATACAACCATTCTGTAGACATGAGAAAGATAAGATGTGACCATAATTAGATAGCTGCAGGTGCTTCCTAACCCCAGAGTTTATGATTTTTGAGTTTAATTGATTGTCTGTTTTATAAAGAGACGAAGCGGAATGAGAAACATTTCTTGGACGACAAAAATGTCTTCACATTCATGTTAAATTCCACTGCATTGTACACGTCACAATTTGTATGAATAAATATATTTTTGAAACTAAAAATATCTGATAAAAGTTGGAAAATTGTACAAAAGAAATAAAGGTTGCTTACCAATATCACGGATGTTTGTTTCTTGTAAATCCCAAACTCAGCCTCCGTCCTACTCTATACTTCCTGTACTATTGTGTAGAGAATAGACAATACACCTGTACAGTACATTGTCATAGGAACATACCAGGTAAGGTTTACCAGCGTCCATCACCTGTCACGTGCACCACAGGACCAGGCGAGGCTTTACCTGTGTCCATCACCTGTCATCAACCATACCTGTCTAGTATTAAGGACACTTCTACCTTCGCCTGTCAGTTTGGCAGGGAAAGTATTTATCTACTAAAATGGTGTAAGCGACGATCTCCGGTGTTACGGTACTACAGTGACCACCGAGTGACACTTTTGAAATATATATGTTCGTATTGTCCGGTATTGTTAATTTGTTATATCTACATTATATCTACATTATATCTATCATAACATACATCATATTGTTAGTGTTACTGGTATTCATTTCCCGTGTCCAAGATTTTTGTTTTTACGTTTTTTATGGGATTCTCATCAGATAAGGAACGGCTTAACGTCCTATTAACCAGAGTCATGTAAGAACGTGTCAGGTTTGTTGGTGGAAGAAAGCCGGAGTACCCGGAGAAAAACCACCAACGAGCGTTCAGTAAAAGGCAACTGTCCCACATGGGATTCGAACTCGCGACCCAGAGGTGGAGGAATTGTTGTAATATGTCGGGACATCTCACCACTCGGCCACAGCGACCCCACTGTATGTGATGTTGTTAAACTTCGTGGGGAGATGATTTCGCGGTTTCATCTTTGATAGCAATTTGCGGGTTGAAATGTTCGCGCATTTGTCTATTATCGAAAGTAACTTGGGCTGCGCATGTTACTTAGCCTACTTGTTATTATATTCATCATTTTATCCGCGAAATTCGCGAAAATTGAATTAACCGCGAATAAAGCGAAATATAATCACCGCAAATGAAAAACAACTATACGTATGCGTTATTCTGGTGTTAGTGGAAATAAAATAACTGTACAGTATGTGTTGTTCTGCTGTTAGCGGAAATAAAATAAGTTATCAAGGAATGGACACAAGATATTAAAAAATGGACACAAGACATCAAGGAATGGACACAAGATATCAAGGAATGGACACAAGACATCAAGGAATGGACACAAGACATCTAAGAATGGACACAAGATATCAAGGAATGGACACAAGACATCAAGGAATGGACACAGGACATCAAGGAATGGACACAGGACATCAAGGAATGGACACTAGACATTAAAGAATTTAGTGGAAATAAAATAAGTTATCAAGAAATGGACACAAGATATTAAAAATGGACACAAGACATCAAGGAATGGACACAAGATATCAAGGAATGGACACAAGACATCAAGGATTGGACACAAGACATCTAAGAATGGACACAAGACATCAAGGAATGGACAAAAGACATCAAGGAATGGACAGAAGATATCAAGGAATGGACATAAGACATCAAGGAATGGACACAAGACATCAAGGAATGGACACAAAATATCAAGGAATGGACACAAGACATCAAGGAATGGACACAAGACATCAAGGAATGGACACAAGATATCAAGGAATGGACACAAGATATCAAGGAATGGACACAAGATATCAAGGAATGGACACCAGATATCAAGGAATGGACACCAGATATCAAGGAATGGACACAAGACATCAAGGAATGGACACAAGAAATTAAGGAATGGACACAAGATATCAAGGAATGGACACAAGATATCAAGGAATGGACACAAGACATCAAGGAATGGACACAAGACATCAAGGAATGGACACAAGACATCAAGGAATGGACACAAGATATCAAGGAATGGACACAAGAAATTAAGGAATGGACACTAGACATCTAAGAATTGACACAAGATATCAAGGAATGGACACAAGACATCAAGGAAAGGATACAAGAAGTTAAGGAATGGACACAAGATATCAAGGAATGGACACAAGATATCAAGGAATGGATACAAGAATTTAAGGAATGGACACAAGATATCAAGAAATGGACACAAGACATCCAAGGAATGGACACATGACATCAAGGAATGGACACAAGATATCAAGGAATGGACACAAGACATCCAAGGAATGGACACATGACATCAAGGAATGGACACAAGACATCAAGGAATGAACACTAGACATCAAAGAATGGACACATGACATCAAGGAATATCAAAGACAATATGATGAAATGACAAAGCTTTATTATTAATCAAAAAATCGTTTCATATCACAGTGGATCAAAAAGTTCATCACATGACCTTTGACCCTAGAACAAAACATAAATAATTTACACACAACTGACATGATATTACTGGAGAGGGTTAGGCCCCAAACCAGAAAAAATTTAATTCCCTATAAGGAAGCAAGGCAGTAACGTTGTAATGCTTTCCTATGGAGAATGTTAGGGAGTGCTATTGAAACTAAGCCCATAATTAATGAAATTGGATACCAAGCATTATCAGAAAGCAGTTAAATTACCACAGTTAAAGAAATAATTATCAGTACAAATCACACATATCAGATTTTATCTGATTAATAAGTCAAACTTTATACCTGTACAACAAAAGGCCCAAAGGGCCTGTATTGCTCACCTGGTTATCATAATGTTCTGAGTACAGGATCATTGTTTCTTTTCTGAAAGAATTTAAAGATTTACATCTAATTTCCATATTGGGACCCATTCTTTCTGCTCTAAGGGGGTCAGAGCCAAAATTTATACAAACTATGCTCCCCTACCCCCAAGGATGTTTCTGGTCAAATTTGGTTACATTCCATGTAGAACTCTATGACTAGTAGCGATTTAAAGAATTTACCTCTTCTCCTATTGGACCCTGCCCCTCCTGCCCCGGGGGGTCAGAGCCAAAATTTATACAAACTCTGTCCCCCTTCCCCAAAGGATGTTTCTGGCAAAATTTGATTACATTATATGAAGAACTCTATGACTAGTAGCGATTTAAAGGATTTACCTCTATTTTCCCTATTGGGCCCTGCCCCTCCTGCCCCTGGGTGGTCAGAGCCAAAATTTATACAAACTCTGTCCCCCTTCCCCAAAGGATATTTCTGGCCAAATTTGATTACATTATATGCAGAACTCAATGACTAGTAGGGATTTAAAGGATTTACCTCTATTTCCCTTACTGGGCCCCGTCCCTCCTGCCTCCTGGGAGTCAGAGCCAAAATTTATACAACTATATAATTTTTCTTTGTTTTCATACCAAATCTGGCTTTCTGATTGGCCAATATTTTTTTTGCATACCACTATGAAAAAAAAATCCGAGAATGGTGCGAAACCCCGACGTTAACGTGGCGTCACAATAGAGACATTGACGTTGCGTATTGATTCAAAAAAAGAATCCCTTGAAAAACCACTATAATGTTGCATTTAAACATACTTCATTTTGTCAAATAGAGTATAAAATTAATTATAAGTATTGATGTCACTATTTTTTAATTTTATCGGGTTATGAAAAAAAAATTGTTTGCAAACTTTTGTGAGAATCCGCTACGCGGATTCACACAGTTTGCAAACAATTTTTTTTTCATACCCCGATAAAATTAAAAAATAGTGACATCAATGCTTAAATGTTTCCCTTAATCCAAGGATGTTTCTGGCCAAATTTGGATACATTCCATGCAGAACTCTATGACAAGTAGTGATTTAAAGGATTTACCTCTATTTCTCCTATTTAGCCCAGATCCTCCTGCCTCCTGGGGGTCAGAGTTAAAATTTATACAAACTCTGTTCCCCTTCCGCAAAGGATGTTTCTGGCCAAATTTGGTTACATTCCATCCAGAATTCTATGACTAGTAGCAATTGAAAGGATAACCTCTATTTCCCCTATTTGGCCCTGCCCCTCCTGCCTCTGGGGGGGGTCAGAGCCAACATTTATACAAACACTGTTCCCCTTCCCCCAAGGATGTTTCTGGCCAAGTGCAAGCGCTCAACAGAAGGCCAAAGTGAGGCGGTGTCAATGGAGATGTCAAAAGAAAAGATACCAAACTTAGTCAAGATACAATCATGCAATATGGGCAGAAGGTACCATTCTCAAACACCCTACCAGAATTACAATAACTTACATGTCATATTATAATCCTTAATTATGGCATCTAAATTGATGGTCATGTTAAATTACACAATAAGCACTTGATTATTACAAAAGCAAATCACAGATAGGATACATATAGTTTAAATACGGGGGTTACAAGATCCCTAAATGACATGAGTAAAGTACAATTTACCGTTGATTAGTCCCACCAAGTTCTAGCATGTATATGATGTGACAATGATATCTATTACTTATATGGCTTTGTTCCATAAAGAATGTGTATGATGTGACAATGATACCTATTCCTTATATGGCTTTGTTCCATTAAGTATGTATATGATGTGACAATGATATATATTCCTTATATGGCTTTGTTCCATTAAGTATGTATATGATGTGACAATGATATCTATTACTTTTATGGCTTTGTTCCATAAAGAATGTGTATGATGTGACAATGATATCTATTACTTATATGGCTTTGTTCCATTAAGTATGTATATGATGTGACAATGATATCTATTACTTTTATGGCTTTGTTCCATAAAGAATGTGTATGATGTGACAATGATATCTATTCCTTATATGGCTTTGTTCCATTAAGTATGTATATGATGTGACAATGATATCTATTCCTTATATGGCTTTGTTCCATTAAGTATGTATATGATGTGACAATGATATCTATTACTTATATGGCTTTGTTCCATAAAGAATGTGTATGATGTGACAATGATATCTATTCCTTATATGGCTTTGTTCCATTAAGTATGTATATGATGTGACAATGATATCTATTCCTTATATGGCTTTGTTCCATTAAGTATGTATATGATGTGACAATGATATCTATTACTTTTATGGCTTTGTTCCATAAAGAATGTGTATGATGTGACAATGATATCTATTCCTTATATGGCTTTGTTCCATTAAGTATGTATATGATGTGACAATGATATCTATTCCTTATATGGCTTTGTTCCATAAAGTATGTGACTTTACACACAGTGATTCCTGTTACATGGGTACCAGTATTACTAATACTCTTAACATCATCAGATGATACAATACTGTGAAAAAATGTGAAGCATAATAAATATTATATCAATTTCAAATAAAATAATTTATTTTTATTGAATAAACTTAAATAAAACCTTTGCAAGCATATATTACATCTGTCGTTCGTTTGTAGCCTGATCCTGACCGTGTAAAACTGTACTGTTCATACAAATGTAGCACTACAAAAACTACATATCAGCAACATGAATTGTTTCTTCACATCTACCTGTGTCATACATGATATAAGTATTTGTATCCAGGTAGATATCGTATGGATATACAAAGTCCTGTATATGTGTTAATAATCAGAACATGTTAATTGGTGTTAAATTCTTAGGAGATGACAATGAAGACTGTTACACTGGTTTGGTTGACCAACTTGGTTTTGACCTGCTGAGAAGTTGTTTTTTCTCAATCAATCACCACTTTTCATCTGAAATGACTGCCTGTCAATAACAGTGAGGACATTGAAGATGAATTTCATTTTATTATAAAATGTGAATATTATTTAGCTTTAAGAAAGCATTTTATTAAGAAATATTTTTCATTAGACTGAGTATGTACAAATTAATTCGACTTTTAGAAACAGAGAACAGCACAGAGTTATCAAATTTAGCAAAACATATTAAATTAAGTAATAAAAAAAGAAAAAAAAACATTTTATAAGTTAAATTTAGCTTTATCCCTCTACACTAGTCTTATTTATACTTACGAGAGTTGTTTGTGTGTCAGTGCGTATGTAAGTATGTCGAGAGAGCGGGTGTTTTTGAATGGATGTAAGTGTGGATTTTGTGTATTGTGTTTGTATATATGTTTGTTTCAAACCGATGAGCAGAAAGGCTCATGGTAATAAAAGAATTGAATTGAATAACAACCATCTACAATTATGTATGGGTTTTTACTATAAAATGAGACTCCGTTTCTGTAGAGTCACAGCACTATTGTTAGTAAGCCATACTAAATTATCTGCGTGTTCAACACCTGACTAGCAAAAAATGTGTGAAACGAGTAATATAATCTATTCGAGGCCCCAGAATGGAATGATCGATTCCGCAGGTACTTTTCACATCTGCAGCTCAATATTAACAGATTAATAACTTTGGTGTCCGCCTGCTGAGAATTTCAATCTCTTAATCCGTTATCACTTTATCAACAACTCGTATCTCAATCCACATGATCTAATTTCTTAATCCGTTATCTCTGTCAACAACTCGAATCTCAATCCACAAGATCCAATCTCTTAATCCGTTATCTCTGTCAACAACTCGAATTTCAATCCACAAGATCCAATCTCTTAATCCGTTATCACTGTCAACAACTCGAATCTCAATCCACATGATCCAATCTCTTAATCCGTTATCACTGTCAACAACTCGAATCTCAATCAACATGATCCAATCTCTTAATCCGTTATCACTGTCAACAACTCGAATCTCAATCCACATGATCCAGCGTTTGCCACGTTTTGAAAATGTCGGTTATATAACACATTAACCCAGTCATCCCTGAAATTTTATAATGAACTGTTCCAGCCTTTGAATCAGGATAGTGTAAATGTGTCGTCAGGTGAACGAGTTAATGTCCTATTTTCTGTGTCTACTGTTGAAGTGCTCTCCCATATTTATCCAGTAAAGCTCTGTAAGAAAAAAATCACAGAAATACAAAATATATCACCATACAAGTTAACCCATTCGCCCCTGTAATTTCATAATAGATTGGTCTAGTCCAAATCAGGGGTGTAAGTTAAACTTGTTTCAGAGAACATTTAATATTCATTTACAATATGGCAGTTACACTAAACCAACTTATTTTAGCATGTTTTTAAAGGACTATATATGGTCTGCGCTCTTTTTGGCCCTCAAAATTCGTCAAATTTTCAAAACTGTTATTTAGTATTTAAATTGTTTGATTTGACATATTTAGTACATCCTAAATCATACTTAGTTCTTTCGCAGATTTCACTAATGATAAAAAAAAAAAATCATAAAACTAATTCGTCAAGAAAATAAGTTGTTTACAGTAGATGTATCAGAGTTACTTCCCTTCATTATGTCGGTGCTGATTGACAGTGAAGGTAAGTAACTCTGGTACATTACCATGGTTACATGGTACATGCATTGAGCATGCTTAAACTGCTATAGGTAGTATGCTGATAAAATCATCAAAGACATCTTTGGAACTATGATCTATATTTGAATTTCCAAAATATTAGAGTTGCAAAATCTATTTACATGTAAAGGAGAAATATGAACAAATGCAATATTCAGTTTTTGAAATACAATGTACAACTTTCATATTAATGCAGAGTCATATCGTGTATTTTTTAGACACAATAAACTGTTATCCAGTAATTTCGGTAAAAGAGAATTTCAAGATCATTTTAGAACTGATCAAATGGATACAAACGTCCAACTGATTTTTGGGGAAATAACTCTAACAGTTCTTCTTCAAAATGTTTTTTGTGTATAACTTAGGGTTAAAAAATATCTTAATTAATTCAAAGGGAAATAACTCTAACAATAAGCTAGCACCTTCTTTAAGATGTTTCTATGTACAATGTAAAGGTAAGGTTATGTATAACCCAGCCCAACCCAACCCCACATCCATTTTATTGTATGGACAACACAACACGATTCTGTAGAGACTTACAAACACTTTTCATGTAGACTTGTGAACTGAGGTCGATCTTTGGCCTCCCACGCCCAACAATCCATCATCAGCTGATACACGTCGTCTGGACAATTCTTTGTCTTCTCCTTCTTCAGTCGGAACCCTTTCTCCATGTGAGCCAGGCCAATGGTTATCAGGTTCTGTATGTCTTTGCCTCCGACCTCACAAATGTTTGGGATTTCTCCGAGGGTGAAGATTTCCCAGGCGACAATTCCGTAACTCCACACGTCACTCTCATGTGACAGGCGCTGCTTTAGGAGAACTTCTGGGGCACACCTGTATAAATGAAATATATACCAGATTTTAAATTTTGATTGATATTCAATCATTTATGGAGGGACCCTGCAGTATTCTGTGTTTGCATGTATACTACAGAGTTATCTCCCTTGTGGGTAGACAACCATTGTGACATCATCATTTTGTGAGCAAATTAATTTATTACTTTACACTCATAAACACATTATGTTACAATCAATACCTAACCACAAGGGCAGATAACTCTGTAATATGCAAAAGGAGAGTAGTGAACAAGACATGGAAAATATATTGTTCTTTCATACTTCACAATATTAACTCATGATTGCTATTGTTCTTTCATACTTCACAATATTAACTCATGATTGCTAAGTAAAATTAGTGGCCTATGGGCCTAATTAACGGTTATCTGACTATTGACACAATACAGCACAGTCAAAGAAGGCAAAACAACTTTGCATCAATACAAAAGGAATCAAATAGACTTTTTTAAACTAACAATACAAGGATTGTATACTAGAAATTCTATACACTGTATTTGGCAGTTGTGAACTTAAATGATGGTCGAGGTCATTTGTCTGAACAAACTCAATAGCCCTTCATCCCAGCATGTCACAAGCCCAATATCAGGTCTCTAGGGCTCTTAGTTATTCACAAGAAAGTTGTTTTAAAAAATTAGCATTTTTGACCCCTGACCTTGAATGGAGGTCAAGGTCATTCAATTGAACAAGCATGGTAACTCTTCATCCCAGCATGCTAAACTAGGCCAAATATCACTACCCTGCAATTTTCAGTTATTGAGAAGTCATTTTAATGAAAAGTTTGTGCATAGCGGAAGCCAAGTACTACAGGTCACGGCTGAAGATGACGGACAATGCATGATGACAATAGGTTATCACGACCCTTCAAGTTAGATGACTTTAAATCAAGACTTTCAGTTCTTTTTGGGTAAGACCACAGACTTTAAATTATGTAGTTAAACAGACACCTTCAGAAATCCCATCCCTATTTCATTGTGTGGCATAAAACCATGTTTCCTAATTTATCCAGACACAGGTCTATATAGTAACATATGATACTAACCACCAGCATGGCATCTTTTTCTCGTTGCCACGGCGATAGTAATCCTTGTCCTGTTGAATCGCCTTGGAGAGTCCGAAGTCGGATATTTTGGCCATCATATTGTCCATTAGTAGAATGTTTCTGGCAGCCAAATCACAATGAATGATTCTCTTCTGGGCAAGGTATTTCATTCCCTGGAATTAGCATATGTGTCTTATGTTAATATATAAATAATGGTATTATTCTATCGTACTTCTCATTTCACAAATCAACTTTTTGTTGCAATGTTAATGGAATCATGAAATTATCTTTTAGGACAACGCTATCCTTACTATAAATATTTGATTGTAATAAGCATATATTTTGTACCACTCCAGATTTTCTCTCTTGAAAATACATAACTAACAAGAGGCAAAGGAATAGCAACCTTATTCTTGCAATTTACTCCTCTCACAAATAAAAATAGACTCATTTCCCAAGATTATAAAACAGTCTCAAGGTTGGATATAGCAAATCCCAGATAATGTTATACAAATACTGTTTACGAGAGATCTTATTGGTTAGGCCAATTTTCCAGCCTAAGGCCATTGTGAAATTCTGGTCACCGAAGACTTACCGAGGCAATGTCGTTCATGATTCCGAGGTTCTGACATAGTGAGAGTGAGGCTCGGCCTGATTTACACTTGGACAGATACTCAGACAAGGAGCCTTTGGGAACAAACTCCATCACGAGCATGTGAGCTGGAAATACATAGAGCAAGTCAGGTCAATAAACTGTCTTTTTCTGTTATTAAATTTTGCAATTTCCATTTCAAAATAAGTTTGCGAATATTAAAGATGCTCCACTGCCGACAGAGAATAAATGATATTCATCATTTGAACAATAATTGGTGTCTAATCGTGTATGTATATATCTAAACAACACAAAACATAATGTAAAAAAAATTTGCGAATTTGAAAATTGAATGGAAATTGGAATTTTCTATCAGTGTAAATGATGAAAATGATAATTTGCAGAGAAATTTTTTTTCAAATTAACTGTTATTCAATTAACTTGCGAAATTGGTGAAAGTAAATCTCGCACAAAAGAAAGTTGATTTACAGTGTTTGTGTTACCTGTTAACTGTATAATACACATGTAAACATGTTTGCTTACTGGTGAAGTTCTTTGCAATTATATGTTTGAATCCTATTCTTCAACCATCAAAAAAAATCCACAGATGGAACATTTTCTCTTCAGCTATGTTTTATTACCCAATACATACTCCTATGAATAGGATTTGTATCTGGATACTTATCCTACGGCCTGTTCTAGTACCTGGATATGTATTCTATGCATAAGATTTGCATCTAGATACATATCCTATGGGGATACTAATTCCACTTATGTAACATAGAAGTAAACTGGGCCAGGCAAACATACAGACATACAATGACGTGGTTTATGGTTTCATTAGTTAATATTCTGTTGATAGCTAGGGACATTTAAGAACATCACAGGCTCAATAGGTGGAGTAATGACGCAATGCTCAGAGAAACTAGAGGCCCAGAGAGGCCTGTATTGCTCACATGGTTTAATTTGTTGTACTGAGAAATGTTCTTAATACATGTTTGGTGTTTATTTCCTCAAAGATTTACTTCTAATTTATTGTTGTGCCCCCCCCCTCTCCCCCACTCCTTGTGCCCAAGAGTCAAGATTAATACAAACTCTGTTACCCTTACTACAAGGATGTTCTGGGCAAATTTGGTTACATGGCATGCAGAACTCTTTGGCTATTAGAGATTAAAAGAAATGTTGACGGACAAACAACTATGATGGATGATGGACGCTGCGCCGTGACATTTAGCCAAGTAAGCTATAAACACAGACCAGCAGTCAGTACTTGGCAAATGCCTACATGGGATTTGTATTCGTGTCCCAGAAATGGAGGAATTGTTATTTGTCCAGACATATTTTCTTAACCACTCGGCACCCCCCATTACAGGTGGAATAAAGTGTGAAATGATGAAAGTCTAAAACACTTACAATCTCGGACAAATCCTTTAAAAGTGACGATATTAGGATGAGATGCCGTTCCAAAGACATCTACCTCATCCCAAAAGAGTTCCTCGTTGCGTCGGTTGAAGTAGCTTTCTGCAATTACTTTAATGGCGACCTCCTCCTGCTTGTATAGCCCTTTGAATACGGAACCAAACTCGCCCTGAAGTGAAAGTCAATGAAAATTTATTTCATTAAAGATTTTCCATCACCGACAGAGCATAATTGGTTATCATACATGTAAATGTATATAATATGTATGTCTAATTAAAATAAAAGTAAAATTAAGTGAACTTGTTTTGCCTTTGGTAGATACACAATCAGTCCTTCATTTCAGATAGGGCATAGTGCCATGGATTTTTTTCGGGACATAATTAATTATTTTCAATATTTTTGTAATAAAGTAAAATAAGAAGCTCAAACTTTTCAATGCTGGTTATGGTGTACAGTAAGTAATTATTGTAACTAAGGAAAACACTAGTTTGTCTGATCCTGTTATTTATAGAGAAAATGTCATTCGTCAGCAGTGTAGCATCATCATTTAAATATAGTAACATTATTCTGATTTGCATATTGAGCACTTTTAACATGATTACATAGATTAACACTATACTTTTTTGCTTACTTATTATCTATATACATTGTATATTTATCTATTCTTAATAGAAATCCATGGCATCTTGACTTTCATGAGATAAAATAAGCCATACTAATGTTATCATATATGGGGATTCACACATAGAAAACACATAATGTTTACCTGCCACCTGATTTAATGACATGCCTTTATATGTCAAAGCAAGAAAATCTGTTTAGCAAACTTTTTGCAGGTGACCTGTAAAACTGCTCATAATTTACTCACCTGCCCCAAAACTTTGTCCCTATAGACATGTAAATCCTTCTTGGAAATAAGAAAATCTAATTTATCTCTCGGACTCCTGGGTAATCTGTCTGAGTGTGAATCCATTGGACTGCCAGGAGAGGTTATTTCAGGGGAGATAACTCCTCGGTTGGCAGGGGTAGTAACAGTTTGGAAAGCAGGGGCGATAATCACAGAGATTTGTTGTTGTTTTGTAACTTGATCTTCTTGTAAAACAGATTTCAATTGTGTTTCCTCAGGTCGAAGCACCTGTAGAATTTCACTGAAAAAATGGAATGGTATAGTCAGAAGCATATATACATAGGGATCGGAAACTCCTCATTTGTCTTGTTGACAGGCAGAGGGACCTGTGGTATTTAGGCATTTCCCCATTGCTAACCACTTTAAATATATTCTTTTAAAACATGATACATATGATACATATTTTTGCATCAATACAAAGTTTAAACATTATGTAATAGTTTGATATGACCTGAGTTTTATAGATTAATTTGTTTTTATACAATTTTTAAAAGCATGAAAATATGTTAAATAGAGTAAATACATCAAATAGAAAATAAGAAGGCAGCATTTCTTCCATAGAAAAGGTAATCGCCACAATATATTAAAGGGAGATAACCCTTGCTTACATGCACTAATTCTTAATCTCCATAGAAAAGGTAATCGCCACAGTAAATTAAAGGGTGATAACCCTTGTTTACATGCACACATTCTTAATTTCCATAGAAAAGGCAATCGCCACAGTAAATTAAAGGGAGATAACCCTTGTTTACATGCACACATTCTTAATTTCCATAGAAAAGGCAATCGCCACAGTAAATTAAAGGGAGATAATCCATGCTTACGTGCACTCCTTCTGAATCTCCTGAAAAGTTGGCCGTTCCCTTGGTTCATATTTCCAGCACCACATCATAAGGTTCCTGACCTGTTCCGGACATCCTTCTGGACTCTCCAGTCGGGTCCCATCCACAAGTCGTTGTGTTAGGTCTTTTAAGTCCTTGCCGTAGGACGGACGTTTGCCGTGAGTAAACGCTTCCCACAATACCACTCCGTAACTCCACACATCGCCAGGGGTGGTGAATTTCAAGTGCATCAGTCCCTCAGGGGAACACCTATATCAACAAACAGTGGATAAATAGTCTATTTAACAAGAATTTCACATAGTTATTTGTGTGTAAGTTCATTAAATGTTCACTCGATATATATAGGATCTTACATGAGTGTTCATTTCATGAGATTTTATGAAACAAGTCTAGGAAGTTTTTATTTTTGCAAGCCTTGGCTCATATGAAATAAACATAAATTTAAGATACTTTTTATCACATAACTACAAAAACCTAATAACAAAAAGTTTCACGCCAAAATGTATTTTTCGAAAATCCAGTGGTGGCAGGCATTTTGTCCCCCTCTCCTTGTAATCCTGACTTCACATAATTTTTCATGACGTCATTTTATTGTTTCTGTCTGACGCCACAATGAATTTTCAGCCAATGAAAATCACTCCAGGTCATATTACACCAGTGACACATGCAAAAATATTGCACAGGCTGATGTGAATAACGAAAATCAGGACAAATAATTACCTAGCAATAGATTCACAGTCAATCACACACTACTTTTGTATATGCATATTACAGAGTAATCTGTCCTTGCGGGTAGGTATTGATTGTAACGTCACATGTTTGCAAGCGTAACCAACATCATATTTTTCTGAGAAAAAATAATGACGTCATAATGGATACCTATCCGCAAGGGAAATAACTCTGAAATATGCAAAGATAGAATAGTGTCCGGAGAATCAGGTACAGCTTAACACCCATGTATGTAAACAATAAGTCAGGATCATTAAGTTATACTTGATATACTGATCTCTGTTATTCCATCTTAGCATATCATAGAGTTGCCTCCCTTGCAGGAATTAGGTATCTATTGTGATATCATTATTTTGTCAGCAAAACTCATGTCATTTTCATAGGAAACTTTGAATGTGACCTTCGCAAACACATGATGTCACAATCAATACCTACCTACAAGGGCAGATAACCCTGTAATATGCAAAATTACAGAATAAAGCATGATAGATTTATGAGTGCTGTGATTATAGATCAAATTAATAAAATACAAAAACAGAACTATGCACAACTTTCACACTAAATATTGTTTTCTCACCAAGATGCTGGCAGTTCCTTTTCCCTTGAACGGCGATAGTATTCTTTGTCATTTAAGTTCCTTGCAGTCCAAAGTCAGAGATCTTTAGCACGTAGACCTAATGGTCATTAGAATGTTTCTGCCAGCAAGATCCGAGTGAATGATTCGTTTTTCTGACATGTATTTCATTCCCTGTAAAATCATAGAGCCAAAACTGAACTCAAATTATCAAAACATTAAATTAGAATGGTTTAAATCATGTTTAGAATGGTTAGAGAATACAGAGAACTACAAATGTTAGTTTGAGACATACTGAAAATAAACTTAATTTCACATCGATTTAATTTCAACAAAGATTTTATTTCACAATCTATACTTTTCTGATTCTATATATATATAGAAAAAATAATTATAAGTAATATAAGAAATATAATTCAATATTATATTTATATATAATATTAGAAATAATATTATATTTATTAATTTATATATTATACATAAATAAATTGAATATTTAGAATACATATATATATATACATGTATATAATTATATGGCCATAAATGGTAACATATATAGATGTAATATCTAAATAATGATGTCATTAGAAACAAACATGAGGCCTATAGGCTTAACAGTCATCTGAGTTGAATATAGAAAGAAACAAAGACATATAAACACTATAATACTGGCCCTTGAAGTCGGTCAGTGATTTTATAGATTTGATTTTTTGATCTATGAATAGCATTGCTTCCATCAAACCTGAGAATTTTAGTCATTTTGACCCTATTTGGCCCCGCCCCTCTGGTCCCCCAGGGGGTCAGTGAGGACAGGTATGGATGTTAAAATGCTATATCTCTGGCTAATAAACAGACCCCAGTGTCATATATTTCACAATTTTGTAAAGGAACTTAAGACCTTTCCATCTATGAAAAGTATTTGATTCTCCAGGATTTCAGAAGAAGATTTCTGAAGTTTAAGCCCATTTGACCCCATCCCTAAGGCCCCTGGGAGTAAGTCATGGAAAATTTGTTAATAGGATTCAATGGCCATCTCATACTGATAATTTCTGACAACATTTGACTCATTTGCCATTACATATGTCCATATATGTTCAGAAGGTGGAAACGAGAGACCCCAGGGTCATATAATCTATAACTTTGTAAAGGAAACGAGAGACCCCAGGGTCATATAATCTATAACTTTGTAAAGGAGACGAGAGACCCCAGGGTCATATAATTCATAATTTTGTAAAGGAGACGAGAGACCCCAGGGTCATATAATCTATAACTTTGTAAAGGAGACGAGAGACCCCAGGGTCATATAATTCATAATTTTGTAAAGGATCTTTCTATCTATGAAGAGTATTTGATTCTACCACATCTGTGAGTGGAGAAAAAGATTTGAAATTTTAGTCAATTTTACCCCTTTTGGCCCCTTCCACAGCCCCCTGGGTGTTGGGGGTCATATAATTCACAATTTTGATTCACCTTATGCCTTAGAAGGTTTGTGCAAGATTTCATTGAAATTGCTTCAGCAGTTTTGGAGAAGTTGAAAATGTCAATTGTTTACGGACATACTACGGACAAAAGGGGATTAGAATAGGTCACTTGAGACTTTGTCTCAGGTGACCTATTAAAATGTCATACTGACTGATTAAGGCATAGCATTATACGAATCAGACAAAGGAGACACTTTGTAGAATAGAGAAAAGCATGAGTTGAAAAAGTACCATACCTCTGCGATGTCCAACATTATATCCATCAGTTTGTCTGGCGAGAGGCACTGGTTCTTTTCCTGTTGTTTTCTCAGGAAACAACTCATTGACCCATTATCTACATACTCCATGACGATCTCTGAAATACACAATTTATAAAAGTATATCAATCTTCAGGTCAACATAAAAATTAAAACCAGTTTTAGTGAAGCAGGAACTTAAGTATTTGATCTTTGCAATGTTTTGTTTTGATCAGAAAAAAAATTGGATCAAGTTAGAAGTAGTTCTGTCAGATGTTTAAAGAAATCATATTGATGGATTGAGGTATCTTATATTGACAGATAAATAATTTGGTATGGACAGATAGAGAGGATCTTACATGGGTGACTATGTGATAAGTCCAATAATTTGATATGCCACGAGCCTTTAGTCACGAGTGTAAGTTCTATTTATCACATAACTTTTATTAATTGAAATATAAGCAAAACTTTAAACTTTGTCTCTATATAAAACTATAGAAATGTTATCATCTGAAGATAAAGCTTATGAACAAAAGAGCTCTAGAACTTACTATCGTTACAAATGCCGAAGAAACGGACAATGTTGGGGTGACGCAATTCCTCCATCATTTTCGCTTCTCGTTTGAATTCCTGACTCTCCAGTACCGATCTGTAGTCCTTTCCCTTAAGACACTTGGCTGCTATCTGTATACGCCGTTCTTGGAACCTTAAGTAGCCCAGCATCACTTTCCCGTAGTGTCCCTGTGGTAAACAAAACACTGTCTCGGTCAACATAACTATTTCTAGTTCATGTAATATCATATTCACCAGCACACACGTTCATAATTGTATAAATTCTTGGCACTTTTACATTCTATCTTTTACAAATGATATAATAAGAGCAAAATTCACTCAAAATAGACTTAAAATATCTTCTAAACATTAATGTAAAAGCAAAAGTCAGTAGCACTTTTAAGCATTGATGTCACTATTTTTTAATTTTATCGGGGTATCAAAAAAAAAAAAAAATAGTTTTCAAACTGTGTGAATCCGCCTGGCCAATCAGAAAGCCAGATTTGGTATGAAAACAAAGAAATATTAATTATAGTCTATTGTCAAACAGATGAAGTAATATAGATTATTTTTAGAATTGAATCATGTTAACTATTCAAAAATTAGAGCATATTGAAATATAATCAGAGGTTTTTACGATCACTATGTTTTAGTATATTTACCTCTCCGAGAGTTTTATTGGAGATTTCTAGTTGTGTGCTCCTGATCATTGCTGGATTCTCCGAGTTCGGGTCTGGTAGAGGCCTCTGAGGGGTAGGAAACGGGACATTGGGTAAACTTCTACGGGGAGCTGGAGGAACAGGCCCAGGTCTGTGGTCTTGTATTGGGGGCACTTCTGGAACCACTTGTTTTACTGTAAAAGAAATTATAATTTCATGCAAGTTAATTTCTTATCTCTAATTTCTTTCTTATTTTTTAAGTACGCAGGGTACTGTTATACATTAAATGAATAAATATGTGGAAGTACAGAGAAAAATACACATTCCTGTCTAGTGTCCTGACCAGGAATCAAACACCGGTCTCCAGCGTGAAAATATATCTACACTTCTCTATCTATACTGAGCCAAAGAAGCACGCCCTGTGGGTTGATTGACAGAGGCTGTATTTAACACTATGTACAAACCAAACCGACCCCCTCATTTTAGATATAGGCAGGTATCCTTTCTACCCTCTTCCTGTGTAAGATTCATGAGTGTTCTCTTACCCTGACAGGGATATCCACAATTTTACCAATGTGAGATTTTTCTATTTCATCCTAGGGTAAAGATAAGCTATACAAGAACTTTGCTCGTGAGACACAAGTGATCATAGAGTTAGAGAAAAAGTCATTATTATACCTCACTTTCATTTAGAATATTCTGATTGGATTGAACTTGATCACATGACATTGAATAATTCAGATATTTCACTGGAAATGGAAGGGGAGGGAATTAACCCCAGGGAAATAACCTCTTAGAAGTTCCGCATGCGACCGGAAGTTGACGTCATCTGCAGCGTCAACCAACAATGGCAATGCAGTCACTTTCTTATGTGCAGCCACACGAATTTAGCAATGTTGTTTGGAGATATCTTCATGAGTTCTTTTACTAGAGATTTAGATATCTTGTTGATTTAACAAATTAATGGATTGGTTTTAATTTTGTTCATTATAATGAAAGAATTATGTCCCTATGTGTTGGGGTACATCTAGAATGGTCTCCCTGGAAAGAGTTATTCTTCACCCTCGAGAAAATAACTCTTTCCAGGGAGACAATTCTAGATGTACCCCGACAGAAAGAGCTATAATTGTACATTACAGACATGTGAAATCTGACCTTCATGGAACAGGCATGTTAAATCTGACCTTCAGGGACAGGCATGTTAATCTGACCTTCAGGAACAGACATGTTAAATCTGACCTTCAGGGAACAGGCATGTTAAATCTGACCTTCAGGGAACAGACATGTTAAATCTGACCTTCAGGGAACAGGCATGTTAAATCTGACCTTCAGGGAACAGACATCTTAAATCTGAACTTCAGGGAACAGGCATGTTAAATCTGACCTTCAGGGAACAGACAATTTATACATTACCTCTTGTTTCATGATCCTCTTCAGTATGATGGAAACTATCTTTAAGTTCTGGAGTACGGAAATCTGACGGGATAGCCGGAACTTCATCATCACTCTCTGGCTCGTGTGATGTTTCTGCTTCTGACCAAATCGGATAATTATCATCCTGGATGCTATCGTAGTCATGGTATTCATTAGCTGTGGAATTAAAGATTCACTGTTAGGAGGATGTGAAAGTTTATCACATACTCTGCTGTACAACCAGGGACTTCAATGATGTAATATTTTTGCATATTTCACTAGTTTAATGTAACTTTAAGCATTTTCAGTGGTTAGATTTTTTATCATAATGTCATGATTTAACGTCAGTAACCAATGAAGTGAAATCAGGATTCAAGTAAAATCTAAAATCGTCACCGGTACAGAAAGTGTAAATGTTTAGAATCACTGACTTACCATAGGATGCTGTTAGAGTGTTAAGGTCGCGTACAAGTTCCTTGGCTGTGGGGCGTTCCTCAGGGGAGATCACTCTACACTTATCAATCATGTCGGCCATGGTGGTCTTACACTTAGTGATGTGTGTGGGGTCAGAAGTCTGAATCCTCAGACCTTCAATGTTGGGTAACCGGTTATTGTCTGATCGATAAAACTTCTTTTGCTGAAGGAAATTAAAAAAGAAAACATCATCAACTGCTAATATGGTCAAACTTGTCTATAAAGACCAGCGAAGGGACAAAGCCAAGTAGTCTGATAAACTGGTCAAACTGGTCAAAATGTATGGAAATTGGCTATTTCTTTACCCTAGAAAAGTCATGTTATTACAATTATACGGGGTGGTCGCTAAGTCAGGTTGGCTGTATTCATTTGTCTGTATGATTTCCACCTCCACATATCTAAGTGGGGAACTGGAAAGGATACAGTATGGCACGAGACACAACAGGACTAAATGGACACTTTATTTAAACTCACAAAATCCAATTATGAACAAAAAACACTTACTCCATCAAATGACATTGATGACAGAGGCGGCTTGTCTATGGGGTTTTCTCCCAGGGCAAACATCTCCCAGATCGTTGTACCGAAGGCAAATATGTCCGACTTCATATTTGTACAATCATGTTCTTTGTCAAATAGTTCTGGTGCGACCCATGGATACCTAGTAACACAATTGGTAGGAATTTTCTTAATACAGACTCCAGCAGAACATATTTATCATAAGGTCAATAATTGATGTTTAAATTTGAATATGTCTAATTAACACAAAAATATACATAAAATAATCTGTTTAGCTTTTGTTGTCTATATCTCATTCCATAAAGGGCATGCTTTTTTTGGATGAAATTTTAAATATAGTTTAAACACCTTTATTCTGAAGTAAAACAAGGAACTCAAGCTATATTGGTAAAAGTGTAAAGTAAAAACTTTTAGGGTTCTGAAGAAAAATACTGATTTGTTTTTAATATGTAAGAATTACCATTCGTTGTAGCACCTTTGACAATGTACAGTGTAACTTGTATATATATAAACAAGATGTCACCTTTGCTAGCCTGTTTGGCCGGGATAGCCATGTTATTGGATTATACAGATTTAAACTATTAAACCAAATTAATAAGGAAAATCCGCAGCTCTACAATCAAGTAAGTATAGACAGGAATCCAGATTAGACTAATACCTGTATAAAGAAAAAAAAAACTATCTTTCTCGATAACTAAAATTTTCAATTTCAATTTAAAAACCAGTTAAATAAGAATAACATTCACAGATTTGAAATTTGAATAGATATTCCTATCTACATAATTCATGGAGATTAACTTTTGCAAATTTTCTTAGATTGCAAAATTCACGGAAAGTAAATCGTACACGTAAGAAAGTTGATTTATAGTGCATCATACCATGATCTGGATGTTGATATCTAGACTGTTATAATAGTAATAATGAAGATGTCTTCAGACAATTCCCAAACACAGTCTATAAATCTCCAGTGTTGATGACACAAACTGGATCCACCAAAAATGCTTGTACTTAATAAATCATATCTCTGTAACCTTTGACCTTTAACTTTGCCCGATGAAAATCAATCAGGCCAAGGTCAAGGTTTTTCTGAGTTGACACACACCTTTTCTTGTTGACCTTTTCACTGTCAGCCATCGACGGGCTGTTGTAGACTTGTACCATGCCCGGGTCTCCGATCTTAACGACTATCTCATTAATGTCGTATACATATACGAGGATATTTTGACAGCAGATGTTGCCGTGGTGAAGATTTCTCTCTTCCTGTAAGCATAAAACAACATATTGTTTAGTATCATAGCATGGTCTAGTTTGATTAGTGTAATATCCTATTAACAGCCAGGGTCATGTAAGGACGTGCCAGGTTTAGATGGTGGAAGAAAGCCAGAGTACCCGGAGAAAAACCACCAACCAGCAGTTAATTAGTACCTAGCAACTTGCCACATGTGCTGGATAAACAATTATCAATAAGACTCTTACACAGTGTAAACAAATTTCCTTTTTTGCATGTAATTTAAATTTGTATATTCTTGAAAGTTGATCTCCGTGTTTATACCTACATCACTTATTACTTTCATTTCCCTTCAATCTTTAAATATGCGTAAGTTAATCTTTTCAATATTTTGTTCTTAAATGGATATCACAAAATTTAAAAATAAACTTAATATTATAAAAAATTTTTATATTTAAGTTTATTTTTATTTTATTATATAAATAAAAAATATAAAAAAAAAAAAAAAATAGCTTGTATCAAAACTTTTATAACAGTAGAATGAATACCAGAACCACAATATGTAACAAGGTCACGAGTCATACCCAATCACCCTTATAGACACATTTAAACTCTTTGATTCCAAAGCTGGAAGGGTTCATTCTGAATAAGTTTAATGGTCACTAAAATTCTTCAATAAATAGAAGAATATGTCCATTTTTTGCTCCCAACTTTCAACCCTTAACATGCTTCTCTGCTGCCTTAACAATGTTTCTATGATTTAATATCTTTGCGAGTGAAACAATCAAGCTTATTATTACCTTCATATCATATGAAAATAATTATAACATACCATAAAGATATAATATGGTACGGAAAACATCTCAGAATACAAAATTAATAGACTTTCAAAAAACAATTTTGTCAGGTTCCTCTGGTTAGCAATTTGTCAACTGGTATATTAAAAGAGTTATACTGTCCTTGCAGGTAGGTATCTAAAGTGATGTTGTGTTTTAAGAGTGCACAGTCATATGTTTCAAGCGATTTGAATTTTGTTACAAAAATAAATGACGTCACAAACAACAATTCTTTCCAGCAAGGAAAAAAAATTCTTGTCATTTGCTAAAGACGGAATACAATACTTTAGTTGCTATAGTTACCAGCTGAATAAAGTCCTTGTGCCACCTGTATTACTTTTAATTTTATTTTAGTTTTTTTTTTTTTTTCTTAAACTCATATTACTATTAAACAGTTTAATATCAGACATCCAATCATGTATATTCCACTATAAACAATTTCTACCGTGTACGTTTACTTTCCCGTAATTTGCAATGCCTTAGAAAATTTGCAAAGTTAATCCCCAATAATTATGTAATTAGAATAATCCTTTCAAATTTCCAATCCCTGAATTATCCCTTAATTTAACCTGTTTTTAATTAAAATGAAATTATTATCGAGAATGAGTTTTTTTTTCTTAATGCAGTAAACACAGCTAGTAACCTGACTAAGATCCCGGCGGTCCGTATGATGTGCTTGATAATCTCTACTTCTGTACTTGTATGTTCGTAGCGAGATTATTAATTCTTATTAATTTTAATTAGTTTAAATCTTTGATCTTATAACATGGCCTATCCCAAACCAGTGCTAGCCAAAATGGTGACCATCTTTGTTATGAGTATTATAACACACGTTAT
>SAYR01054559.1:0-21655 GCA_004382745.1 Argopecten irradians irradians | reverse complement strand
AAGGTGCGGGAATGGGGCGGGCCCCCCTTCTGCTGGGGGGTGGTGGGGGTACACGGGGGGCCTTCCCCCGGATAAAAAATTTTAATACTTTAGATGCTCTGAGATGAGTTTGGCATATGCCTGGAGCTCTCGAAATTCTGCACTTTTATGTTCTTAAAATAATGTTTTTTTTTTAGGAAGATGTAGTTATGAATTTGCTTTCAGATACAAAAAGGAAGCCCAGTTGACATCTTTAAAGTTTTAATTACAGTTTACAGTTTCCATTAGCATTCCGTATGCCCTTCATTTGAAGGGCAGTCAGTCAACTGAAATTGTCAATCAAACTCTCTCGTCTGAACTGAAGAAGATCGTAGATGCAGTGACTGTTGGGCATCTGACTAGCTCCTCGAGCTTCCTAGATGCTCAGCATTCATCAACCTGGGATCCTCTCCTCAGTGAATGATATAAGACTCTTTCATAAGTGGATTATGACATGATCAGGGATATTCTTACCGGAGGTCACAAATGTAGTAACCCGAGCTTGCCGAGGGTTTGCTACATTTTTGGATCCGCGAGGGCTAGAATATTCCTATCCTCATAATCCACTTATGAAGAGAGTATTCTTTCTTCATACCCTCGATGTTTTATTGGCAAATTTAACAGCTATAATATCCCGCCATTTCCGAAATAAATTCTGGAGAAATCGACGACTGGAAGTCAATTTCCATACATGAAAATTTACGTGAATATTCTTTCATAACAATTCCGTTGTTTTGCATCTTCCATAATAAAACAGTCATATTCGTGAAAAAAGGTTAAATTTACCGAGGAATTAGAGATTTTGTTGACGCCGGACGTCATGAGCGCTTTATTGCATGAGTAGCCATGCAATACAGCTCAGGCGCAATGAGTGTTATTGCCCTAGAACCAGCAGTATTACACCCGTAGGTATCGAATAGAAAACCGAATCTGTACAGGAATTACAATTCTAAAAATAAAGAGCAATAATATATCTAGAGATCCCATTTAAAAGTTATATTTGCTACATCCGGCATGATCTGTACATATTCATTTTTTGAATTTCATTGCTTACTTTCATGTCATCTTTGTAGTAGGGCCTCCTAACACGTCTGGCCTTCATTATTCCAGAAGTGTATGGCAGGTAATGGGTCAAACACTTCAACTGCAGGGGTTTCCCAAAATTACCATCATTAGGTCTGACAAATTTCTATCCCTCAGTCGGGCCCGCCAGTCATTTTCACTTGTTTCATTGCTGAAAAGTATTTTGAATTAATCAAATATAATATTAGATAATTTGAATAAAATTTAATTTTAGTTTAAAACATATTTGGACCAGTTAAATTTATTTCCTGTACAGAACAGAAATCCAATTCTACAGACAAGAATCATGAATATTAGCATAAAAAGAAGAGACATTTGATATAAGTTGTTAAAAGATAAAATAAATATAAGTCACTACACAATATAATATACTAACACAGAGAATCCTCGCTCTGCATCGACAGAACGGGGAGGTGGCAGTACAAGCTAAATAATCAATGAGAAAGAACAGATTTGGACAGCTTGTTCCTTCAGATTAGATAAGCAGACTCCCAAGCATTAATGAAAAGTCTTCAGTACCTAAATTAACAAACAATGCAGAATAACTGGCACATGGTAAAACAGTAATACATTTATGAGCAAAAGAAATAGAAGTAGTGGTGAAATTTATACAGTTTTTAGAATAAGTACTATTGTTTTGAAATTGGAAGTTAACTGTACAATAAACCCATACTTTGTGCTTAGACCCATTTAATCGAGTCCACTCTGTGCTCAATTGCCTCCATCTCAATGTCAGGGATGCATTCCGTCAAAGGTTCTGGCAAAGCTGGATCAGGTTTGCAAAATTTCTTCCATCTCCAAATCTGAATTGACAGCATCATAATATTGAATATTGAGAGATAATGTTTTTCTTTTAAATATAAGAGATCCCAGACGGATCTTGGCGCCCACACCATTGTCCATAATTGATCTAAGTTAGCTTTTGGATGATTGATATTGTCTCTTCTTTCCCTTCTTAAACTCTGCTTTCAATAACATTTACTAGGAACTTATGTCACTTGTCAAAATGAATTTCCAAATGGCCACCTATCGGTTATATTAAAAACCAAGATCAGGTTCAAGGGAGATCAGATTTTCAAATTTGATGAAAATCCAATCCAGTACTTTTCAAGAAATGGCGATAACAGATTTAAGATAGGCAGCCTGTAGGCCATGTTCGATTTCAGATCAGGCTCAAAATCATACTGCACAAACTAGGTCTCAAGGGAGAAACCCCCATGTGAAGTTAAAATAAATATCCCGTCCAATTGACCAATACTTTCTGAAAAATAGCGGTTTTGTTTTCGGACTACAGACTGACGACGGACCCATGGACGAAATGTGATTTGATAAGCCCACCATTCATCAGATGTAAATAGTAAAATGTATCCATACACATTAATGAAATAAATCTTTTTCAATAATTCTATTTTATTTTTTTGGAGATCTGGTCTTGATATTTGAAAGATATTTTTAACATTGAGAATTAACTTGTTTTCCTTCACTAGAATCTTATTATTCAATATAATAGTATAAAAGTTTGAACAAAAATGATATGATATTGCTTAAGAAATAGTATATATTATATGTATTGTCAGAATACCTATGTGTTGTTGATATCAGAAGGCCATCTTTGAAAAGACAGTATGGTGCTTGGGGCGAAATAACTCAATATCACCAGCGGAATCTAGCTGCTATGTTCTGGCATAGCTCGTTCAAGAACTTGTTCTTCGCTGTTTGCCATGAGCTTTGTACCTTCTCTACATCAGGACATTTTCTTAAGTAGGGTCCATTACTATTAGCAGAGTTAGAATGTTAAAAAAAGCAGATTATAAAAGCAGGAGCAAGCAAATGAACGGTTAGTTAATATAAAAAGCATATGCAATTTAAGCAGGTAGTAAGGGAAAGAGATTAGGAACAGCAATTCTACAAGTACCATCACCCAAATTAATGAAAGGATAATACAATGTTATTAAAAGAAATCATATAGGATGAAATATATAATCATTTCCCTTAAATTGAGACTTATTGCTGTTATTTTAAAACCTAAATTTAAGTGGGAAACCATGTATTTTGGTTGCCTTACCACTAAATTGAAAAAAAAATATTAATTAGCACTCAAAATCATGCTTTATTGGCTTGTCCTTAAATGACCCTGGCTGTCGATGCGACAAACATATGACTCATACTACCTTGAACTTATTTCAACAAACAGGCTTTTGTTGTGTCCAAGCCTCTATGCATACGTCAGCCAGTGTGCCAGTTACGCGTGCGTATGACTTCAGACACACGACTTAAGCAGGTGACCAACATCCTTTGAAAGGTGACATCCAAATAAATACACTTTGGGTCTCTGTTTTTTTTTAACAACTTGAGAAAGTTGCGGAGCCTTAGCCTAGCCTCCTTCTTACAGAACAAGGATCTGAGCTGCATAGTGGAATTTAATGAAATATTAGTATATAACATTATGAATGGTTTATATCTTTTGATACTGAAAACTATTCTAGATTAAATTGCTAATCATAATTGTAGTATTTTAATCAGAAAAAGATATATTTTGGCCTTACAGGTAGGGCGTTAGAATGTACCTGCTCCCCTGATTGCATGATCGTAAAAGGCGACTAAATTTAGGATCTTATCTTTTCCTCTTCTTCCTAACCTGATCTTTATCTTTCCTAATTGCCTCCCTTGGCATCGCCTCAGCTTTTTGGCCTTGAGTTGAGCGTTCGCGCCCTGTTGAGAAAGGCTCTGGTTTCTGTCCCCTAGCCGGAGACACATCACATCAAGTCTATAAAAGTTGTAGTTTCTGCTCCGCTTAGCGCTCAGCAAACGGGAGTGTGGACGACTGGTTCGCCGTTTGTCAGTATAATGTGACCGGGTGGGGTGTGTTCTTGGGTCTTTGGCGGACATGCTTCAGTGATTATAGCACTATAAAAGGGCAATAGTTCCACTATAGCAGGAAGACACAACATGAATATACCGCAGTCTCGCCAAAACACGCACTCGCAAAACATACACGCAACACAACTCGAATCCATAACATTGGAAGGCGCGTCTTACATGACCATAGCTGTTAATAGGAGTTAATTAAGAACAAACCAACACCCAAACCAAGGTAAATTAGGTTGGATAGGCCAAAGAGTAAATGCAAGCCATGACCATTAAATAAGTTCTTAGCACATGCTACTATATGTGGATTATATGTTTAATTGTGAAAAAAGCATTGTATTTGGAATGAATAGATACCTGTTCAAGGTGCTGCACTATACCAGGAGTATCTGCTGAGCATATTATTGGAGAAGCTCTCTTCGTATGTGGCAGCATCGGGTCTCCGACTCGAGTTGGGACCAATACTGTCTGACCCCAATGAATTGAATGATGCTCTTCAGGTTGGCTCTATTGAGAGACTGTTCGAAATCATTTATTTTGTGTTTAGAATCCAAACAATTACAAAATGAAACCTTTGGATTAAACATTAAAGATGAATTTCTGAAAAAGCTTTCATACCAGTAAATTAAAACTTGTTAACCAACCATTTGGCTTTAAAATAGTCTGCTGTTTCTGTAGCAATTTAAATCTTAATTACTATTTAAAAAGTACTTTTTATGAAATGAAGAATGAACGATAAATGATTACTGTACGAAGAGGTTACAGATTGAGCCCGAGTAGTGCATACACTTCTGCTTGCATTTTAGGACTCTCCAGCCCGCATCCTTATAAGACAGCTCTAACCTGAACATGTATTGAATTTGAATAAGTGTTTTAAGATGTGTGAATTCTGTTGAAGTATTACAGTAACATTTAATGCATTGCATATCTTGATTTAACAAACAACACAATTGGATGAATATTTGTATATACTAAAAGCAATCAAATATTATACCAGATTTAGACTAGAGATTTACAGAACAGAAGATTGGTCAAAGTGTGTTTGACTGCTAGTTGGTATTTACAATAAAAAAAATGTCACCTGTGTGGGCAGAACAGTGTAATTGCCATATACTGGTTTTCCAGTTGTAATCAGACACATAACTAGTTCTAACATATCATTGGTACTTTCCTTCACTACTTGGCCGGGACTTTTCCCTGTCTATGACAGCAGCGCATCCGTCTGCCTGCCCCGATCGTCTTTTCCTTTCCGATTCTCGCAATACCGAATCATTCAGTAAGTTGAATGAGAGCTGAAATGATGGTAACGTGCATCCCAGTGCGAGGTACAATTGCGAATGCCAACAAAAAATAGTGGAAACCTTACAATTGAAATAGTTGCACAGCTATAATAAAGCAAATAACGATTTATAGTTTTTATTTCTGTTTCAAAGCTTTAAATAAAGTTCACGTTTTTCACTTAAAATACTATATAGAAGAAATTTTTTCAACTTTATAAAAATAATATTTTAGATTCTTATGAATGACTAGATCAAAATCAAAATAGTATTACTTTTACAACATTAAGACTTTTATACTCAGCTCTCTATTGAACACGCTTGCTGCAAAATTTTATTTACCTTCATTTCACAGATGTCCCAAAAGGTACAAAACTCAGCTTCTTTAGGATGAAGAATCAGTTGACCATCACTAATTATAGATATAGAATCTATGGCGTCATTGACTTGCGTGCACGCGTTTTTCTTTGTGTATCAGCAATAGCTGCTATGAATGCTTGACATGACTTGTCATTACAAGTATGTGTTTCCAATGTCTAAACCTTTGGCCTGGTCTAAACTGGCACATTTTTGTATAGTCCGTTAAATGCCTTACCATTCTTCCCAAATGAGCCATGGCGTTTCTAAAAAGGATAGATATGATGTTGGCAAGTGTAGATACTTATGCATCGATGGATACAACCTAGCACCATCCGTCATGGTGTGTTGGTATAGTTTGAGAATCCTTTTTATGGCAAGTACAGATTTTCCGATGGGACTCTGAATTATCGTGAGATTTACAGTTTCGAGAGGCGCATATTTTGACAACCGGTTAATAAGCTACCTGTACCTGGTCTGTCTTCTGTTTTTGCATAACGTACAAAACATCCCAATGTCGGGGTCATATTCCAATCCAAGTGAATGCTTCTGCAAGTCGGACTGAAAGTTTTCTGACACTCTGCTTTCTGATGCGTAAATCTCTGGCTGGTCCAATGACCTCTTCATCTGTTTTGTTTCTTATTACAGGGTGGCGCAAACATTTCCTTAGTTTCCACATCGAGATCACGGCGCGCATAACAGAGCGAAACTTTCCTACTTTCAAATATCGTTCGATCTCGGATTATTTACATGATATCACCGTAATTGATATCCATAAAAAAAGCAAACACCAGCATGAACTATAGACTGAGTAAGAAAGTTAGCGATGTGTAACGCTAGATCTCTCATTGGCTTATGCAGATCGTAAGTTTTCCAATTAACGCATTCCTTACGTAGAAGGGCTACGGAAACCGTTTCAGAAAGTCGTAAACAACCTCGTGCGGATGTCATTCTTAACGGGAGCATAGTATTAAATTGATAATGAATAATCTAGTCCACGGATCTATCAGACAGGACAGAATTGACTAGTCCTTCAGATTTTAACTAGTCTCTGGACTAACGGACTAAGCGTTAGTTTCCGAACCCTGGAAACAAACATGTTTCTTTCTTTTTTTGTACCGTATTTTCCGGACAATATAAAACCGCACCTGTGTATAAGCCCGCAAGAGGCCTTTTTACGATTTTTTTTTCAGGTTTTGTACACGTATAAGACACAACGTTAATATAAGACCGCATCCCAAAAGTAGGCCCATCACCCACGTACCATCTGTACTTTCATGTGTTCTGATACATAATCGATCTCTTTTGAAGTACGAATAAATGCATCTGAAAATACGGTACATATTTGAAAAAGTGAATAAAATATTTTTAAAAATAAACAGAAAGGTCTGGCTTGATAGATTGAGTTTCATAAACTTTTGGGGCCACATAACCGACATAGATACGAGCTATTAAGAGTAGAACATTGTGTCTTTTTAATATTTGGTTATTATATTAAGTCAATATATTTCTCTTCACATCTCAAACATCTATACCGAGTATGTACACTTGCCATATCCAGATTTCAATATATTCAGTGACTTGAATGTATAACATGTTGTCAATTAAAAGACGTTTATCTCATATCCATTTTTCTGCTAGCAGACTCACACAGAAAGGCAAAATTAATTTTCATTTAATCTCACTCTTACAATTGGTTCCCATTAACATATTTTGTATCATACTTCTAATCAACAACCCTTCCATTAACTTAATTAATTAATAATAATATGTTTTCAATAATCTGAACTGTTCCAATGGCTATGCAATGTTGTTATAAAATGAATACTTGGGTATTTCTAAATAATCTAATGTTAAGTTAGGAATATACAACAGGAAAAAAATTTCAGGTTGAAATGCATATCATCATACGTTATGCATTATCAAAAAGCAAGAAAGTGTCAATCAAATGCATCTGATGTCGTACTGTTCTGTACAGCTGATGATTTCATCTTACCATGGGTAAGGAACAGTCATAACCAGTATAAACACTGTATAACATTCAGAATTAAATTAGATGGTAACAAGACAATGATATCCCTATATTTTATTCCCTTTTGACCACATTTATGGGTCATCAACATCAGTGAAGCTCTCTGCATAAAATAATATATTCAAAACCAAATCCTTCGAATGACATGAAAATTAGATTGAGTGACTAATTACTTTCATTTCTTCCCAAAATAGGTAAGATACGGTTTTAAATTCCTTTTGTTTTCTACTTTCACCAAGAAATTTCAATATTTTTTCCTGTGATTAAAAAATAGATGGTATCAGTTAATGCGATAGTGATCGTTGAGAAAGACTTTTGAAAAACCATCACTATCTTGCAGAGTAGAGAGACAACTAAAAATTTAAAACACATGTTTATACAAGTCCGGTTCGAAATAACTCTTATGCTGACCCAGTGGTGTCGAAAATACAGACACCCTAAATGCGCTACATGTCCAAGTTATATTAATGTAGCACATATGTGTTTAAAAAATGGCTTCCCATTTCACTGTAAGGCACAACATGAATTTGTATAATGAAGTGTGTGATATATAGCACGATTTGTTCTCGTTGTGGTGATTTTTAACAACTCGGAACAGTACTTATCAACTTAAGAACACTTTACTGTTCATAAGGCAACAAAAACATGGATTATCAATGTAAATTTGATGTCATATAAGCATATACATAATTGGTGCAGGTGATAGCAATTTATAAATGTAGGAAACCCAATGTAGATAAGCCCAATGTAGAAAGCCCACCAAAGAAATATTTTTTTTGTGAAATGCGATAAACGGAAGAAAGATGAAAACATATTAAAATATCTCAATTAATTTCTTATCGTTTGAGATTGAAAACAAATGTGTCTTGAATACAAAATTGAAGGAAATTCCTTTGATTCTATTACGGCTTCGCAGACAAATATAGTATGCTAATTGAAGCTGCCGATCAGATTTGTGTTGTCGAAGTTTCGCGCAATCGCATGTCACGCCATACATAAAAGTAAACAAAAATGGCTCGAACGAAAGTGCTGCGAGTAAAAAAATATATCTGAATACGGAACAAGTGTAGGAAAGTTGTAATGGATTGTAGCGTCCTCATATCTGATTAAAATCATATCTTATACCACTCGTTGAATGAAGATCTGACAATATCCCATATGGGGTCACAGATACGCAATGACCTTTATAACCAGTGTACTTCCATTCGGAATAAACATTTTCCTAACAACTTCTCGTCACAGTCCATAACGCTATTCTCGTCCAGTAATACTTATACATTTAGCTATTGTTCATACTATTGGGCGAGACTGACTATGTACCAGAATATAATTCTGACAGCTTTTTCAAAATACTTTCTTCCCCAGTGAAGATTCCTGTCAAATTGTTCAAGCAATTTGAATTGGCTATTTTCCAACTGTCACCTGGACGTGAACCCCTTAATGGGCTTTTCGTCAGATCCTCATATCAAACGTAGTGATAATAAGGATCTGTATTTAATCATGTTGTTATGTAACGTGTGTTCCTTGCGACCTCACGCTATGGTGTGACGTCATTGATTTGCCTTGTGAAAAAATAAACATTCTGAGAGCATCATGAAATGACGAAAGTACAGAGAATGTCGTGATTATTTCAATATAATATATAAATACATAACATGTATTATTAATTAAAATTTAACAATGTAACTTCATTTAATGAATAAACTGTTGAAATCACATTCTTTTACATAATATAAATAATAATACATAAACTGGAGATGGGTTTCAAAATTACAAAGTTAATGCAACATGAGAACGAAAGATGACGACTTTAAGTTATTCCGGACACTGGCACATGACCCTAAACAAGTCAAAAATATACTTCAACACTTGCTTTGCTTTAACAGTTAAAGCCTTATGTTACTTGCTTCATGAACCTGTCATTACTGACAGCACTGATAATATTCTTTTAAACAGAACATTTAATCAAAACCTTCAACAAATAAACAAATTAATTTAATTTTAAAGCAAAAGAATTCATTTAAGTTAATTCAATTATTTTTGTCAATCTATACTTGTAAAACTTCTTGCACAAACTCAATTTATGTCACTTCCTGACAATACATAACTTCATTTAAATCTTTACACTAGATCAACTAAATAGTAAGTAATTCTTCCCACTTGTAACATTGAATGCTCTTCCACGAGCCCAGTCAAAGTTGCCTTGCCTTTATAAAGTTTAATAACATCACAACATTATTAGTAAAAAAGTAGTTAAAGTTAAAATACAGCAACATTATCATTTTTCAACTAATTAATACAATACCTTCACTTTTGACTAGTGACACATCACCGAACAAAGCATGCAATCAGGTGTACAAGTCAAACTTTCATTTGGATCTATTTAATATCAATGGATTATTATTGATTTCTTTAGCCAATTCTGAATATCAATTAAGGATTCCATACATAATTTCCAATACTATTACCACTTAACCAAACAAATCTTTATGCAATCTTATGCCATAGAGCATCTGAGGTATCCCTAATAGTGATTAAACAATTTATGATGATATATGACACTAACTTTGGAAAGATTAAAATTATAGCAACATATTTGTTAAGCTGTTAAAGTAAAAAATTATCAAATCAGTTTTAATCCTCTCTCCCATACACCTATTATATTCACATATATAGCTATGTTAAAATTCATACATAGCCATTAATCTTGATAATATGAATCAATTTTTGAATATCATATCTTCATTACATAAGTATGTGCACTTGTAATCTATTACAGCAGGTATACAATATCATACTGCTTTGATACTTGGTGTTTGATTATATTAACGTCCCCTATTAACACTATGGTCATGTAAAGGACGCCTCCATGTATGCGGTGTTTTGCGTGTAATGTTTGCGAGGTCGTGTTTTGGGAGACTGCGTAATATTAAGTGGTCTTTTGTAAGTGGAACTGTCCTTTTTATGAGTGCCTATATCACTGAAGATAACATACCATGCTGTCCTACAATGGCTGAAAACGATTTTTTCTCAATTTTTACGCTTAATGGCCACATGGATCCATTTCATTGTTATTCTTCAAAGACAATCCCGACTCCCTGTCTCTTCTTCATCTAAAACAGATAAAATAAATCAATAACCTTCTATTATAAAAACGACAATTCCTGTCCATGTGATCATTTAATTTTAGTCTTGTGTAGAAAACATATTTTCCATATTCTATGTTGTTTCTTTTTGTATTATAAACACATTTCAAGCTTTCATGATAATATAAGAAAATATGACTTACTAATGTGATGCTACTTTTATAAACTTCATAAAACTAATATCATCACGATGTACTATGGAACATGTAAATTGTCGATGACTTCAACACTAAGAAGCTTCTAACTCGCGTTTTCATATCTTTTTTAACACAGTAACAAACATTACTATTCATCAGGTAGTACTGTGTATAGTTCCCAATTTTATCAAATTAGTTATAGTTAACAGTTTCTAACATAATGCAACTTGAGAGACAGTATACGAGGTCAGTTTCAAATGCAGTTGTTACCTTTCGAGTCAATATTATCCCATGATTCAGTAAGTTCTTATACAACTGTCAAGATAGAAGTAATGCAATATGAACGAAGCTGCATCATTATAACATGATATGATCTAAGTAAATTGTACCATCATTGAATGTAGCTATGAATTACCTTGTAAATCTGAGAAATACACAAATTATGAGTCTGTAAATGTAATTCTATATTTTGCTATACGTGACATTAAAGAAAATCACTGACAATAGCTACGTGCATTTTTAGTTTGAATAGTCTATTATCTGTGTGTGTACGATGTCTAATTAACTTAGAGTTTTTAATTGAAGTTGTTATAAACAGAGTTATTAACAATCACACTTATGCTCAACGTCCATATTTCTATTTATTTCTACTATAAGACTCATTATATATATTTTCTACATACGAGTAAATGTCACAATAGGACTCATATGACACAAAATTGACACAATATAACTATTACCTTCTCTTTATGAAGAGGAATAACAACTATGTACTAGGATGAGTGTGTGTGTATTGTATTAAGTTAGATTTTCAATTTTACTCTGTCAGATGTGTCAAGATATAGGTATCGTGTGATTATATATGATATATAACAAATAGTAAAATGGATTATCCGATTAGCATGACCATAAATAGCGTACAACACAATTCGATGATAAAATATCTCTGAACATCTAATTTCTAGGCGCTTCAATAGATAGCATTACCGGTTACCAGAACTCATAATATTTATTCATCTCAACAGTGATATAATGAGCAATCTATAATCTAAGGAGGTAAAGGGGTCAACAAATTCACACTGATAACATACACACACTATACACACTATTAACAAATATTAACACGCCATCTCCCAAATACATCGCCAAACCAGCTCGAGCCGATACATTATCACGCATACAACACGCGAGCAAATGAGATGGTTATTCTGCCCTCTTACGAGTGATCACTATCGCATGAGTAATTGAGAAAGGCAACGCGTTAAATTGATGGTACCATCAGAGACGACTGCATATAGTATATTACACAACTAAGTAGCTAGTCCGAATATCGAAGTAACTAAACGCATGTATGTAACAGTATTAGCCTTAAAAAATATTAACATATACATGCATTACATACTATTGTCTAAAAGTAATGTATATATTCTTTATAAGCATACAATAGTACTACACTCTAAATATTTATCTTCATATAAGTTTATCTCACAATCTCTGAATGACTAAATTTTATATACAATGTCATATCCAATACGTATGTGAATATACATAATACTCTGCATGGCGGTGTCAAAACGGTAGTGGCACCTGATTCTACACAATCGATGCTTCGAGAGTATACACTTTTTTCTTCACTTATATCATCATTAGACATAACATTCTATGATATGAAGTTACATTAATAAATAAAAGAATATTTTTATATAATATCGTAAACTCATATAATAGTGTTCATAAGTTCGAGTAAAACTCTCTATCAGATTCACTCTATTGAGAATTCGTATATTATTAACTTCACACTATTATGATAATCACTACTCGATACGCTCTAATGAGCTCACTCTACGAAATTTGTCGAATAAATAGAATCTTGCTAGTTATGTGTTAGTATACATGGGATAAACATAAAGGACTCATGGAAGAAGGCTTGATATATGCGTCTCTCAGGAATCCTCGGTTACATGAATAATGTCACGAGAGATATGGCTAATACTGAATACAATCGAGATTGTAGCCTTATTCTGAAAATCGACCAATATTTTGAAGTTATATTTTTTACCTAACTAATAAGACTCCCGAATTGATGGAAACGCTGGCTCTGTACTTGTCACACTCTGATGCCATGCGGTCACTTATTGAATATGAGTGTTGATACAATTTGTGTCTCCTATCTACCCGATAGTCTCGAGAGAGTGTATAGATGATTGTCTAATTCAAGTTAGCTATCGAAATCCAATAAGAATCTTCTATAGAACATTACTCAGTCGAATTGTATATCATTAAAATACTTATTTTTACTAATCGAATTGTACTCATATATGTTTAATATACACAGTTCTAGTATCACAGCGACCATTGACAAACTTATGAACTGGGAAGACCAATGTTACCAGGCTGGAATACTAACTAAAATAAAATGATAGGTAGGGAATGATTGTTCAACCAAGTTTATGTAGTGTCTACTACATACACAACTATGAGCATACACTTATTGATGAGTTAGGTGCCAAGATGCACAAAGGATAATATTCGAACGTGATACGAACGGAGCGCTCGAGAGAGAGGAGAATCCTAGAACATATTAAAACATAATTACTCTCGAGATATTCATATTGTGCGCTCCAATAATATAACATATGTTTTCTAAACTATTAAATGTTCAGTATATCTGAGTCTTTCTAGATAGGTTTGAATAAATGTTCTGTCGGTTTAATAAAAGCAAATTCATCATATACATGTGCACATCGTACAGCTATAGACTAGGAATTAATGCCATACTCACTGTTCAAATTATTAGCGACTTTGAATAAAAGCAACAACATGTTCGCAGTATATCTCGCTAATATCTAATGAACATTGTTGAGAGGTCTAGATAGCACAACACAATGATGTGCCACGGGGAGATACACTCTACAAGCTCAATCATCTTTTTTCTCTATGGCATTAACTATATGTCATACACTATTATAACTCACTTATTCTCCAGTTATTGCTATCTAGCTATTATTCATGATTGTACAAGAGTAATGTGATTTCAACCAGTTAATCATTAAATGAAATGTACAATTGTAAATTTTAATTAAGTAATTACATCGTATTGTACATGTTATATAACCTATATTATTAAAGCATAAAAATAAACAGCAAAGACCTTGCCTTTAGTACTTTTCGTCATTTCATGATGGCACTCAGAACACTCTTATTAATGGTTATCACAAGGCAAACAATCCAAAGTCACACACATTACGCGTGTAGAAGGATCGAGCCAAGGAAACACTACGTTCTACAATTAACGATATCAATCTGAGATTAAAATACATTCCCTATAATCAACTACGTTTTGATATGAGGAATCTGACAAACATCCCCATTAGGGGTCACGTCACAGGACTTGACTCTATTTAAGGAATGGCCAAAATCAAAATCGCTAACTGCAGATCTTAGACTGGAGGGAGACGAACTACGACTTTAGAAAAAGTGCTGTTCGAATTTATCTGTGCGAGCCGTCATCTAGGTGCCAACCTCCTTCGCCCAAAGTGCCTCAACAATCTGTCTAATGTATATGCTTACTGTGGACTGCAAATTAGCGTTATAATTTCATTGACTTACGAAAATGTGGTAGAAAATGTAATTATGATTTCTGGAGTTACATCGTGGTCGAAAGAGTCATCGAACGTCACCCATCATGGAATTAAATTGGTACAATGAATCCTCATAACCAATTCGCTAACCTAAGCACCCAATCTCTATACGTCTACATTATCCAATTGGATGACAAACCATATAGTTATTCTTTACTCTAACTTATTTGTTTTTTACCTAAGCACCCATCCTATAGTCTCAGTTGTCAGCTTCAATAAACCATATATAAGAATCCACATGTTTGAACTAAGCAATTCACATCCTAATATCTCGTATTCACTTCAGTAACAAAGCCTAATGATAAAGCACCAGTATGTTTTCGACCTTTGCACCACATCCTATATTCTCATTACAATTGGACTTGACAAACCCATATATAAAGCACCACATGTTTTCCTACCTAAGCATCCACAATCCAATCTATATCTCATTATCAATTGGATTTGACAACCATATGATAAGCACCGCATGTTTTTCTACCTAAGCACCAACTCGCAATCTTATATCTCATTATCAAATTTGGCTACCTACCATAATATAGCACCAATGTTTTTCTACCTAGGCAACATATAATATAGCACGCACATCCTATATCGCTTTATCAATTGGCTTACCAAACGCATATAATGAAGCACCACATGGTTTTCTGACCTTGCACAACATCATATCTATAATCTGCCTTTTTGATGAGCACTACATCCTATAACTATCTCAGTAATTCCGCACTTGCAATTCTTTTCTACCCCATGTAATTAACAAGAGCTATAGTCCGATTCAGATCCCCGGCCAATGGAGATATCAAGCTGAATAGTAAGTTTGACTGTGGAGACTTATGTGAGTGGAAAAGAAACTAGAAAAAGGAAGTTGTGCTAATAGAAAGATGGAATTATAATTCAATGTAAAGTTGGGCGTCCATTGTGTGAATCCTTTGACATTAATATTAACTTCATATACGACAAAGATGGTGAAGTTTTGGCAAAGTAAAATTTACCATTTACATGATATTTTCAGCAATGTTTCATAGTAAATTACGGAAAAAAGTGCAAAAATATTGAAAACCTAAAAAATAGCAACTTTGCCCCTTGAGCAGAGTCTCTGGGTTCTGTCCCCTGGCCGAGACACATCAAAAGTCCTATAAAAAATTGATAGTTTCTGCCCCTGGCTTAGCGCTCAAGCATACATTCGAGTGGGACGACTGGTTCGCTGACCGTTTGTCATATAATGTACCGGGTGGGTTATGTTTCCTTGGGTCTTCGCGGCATGTTTCCAGTGATATACGCACCTATAAAAAGGGCAACAGTTCCACTATACAATAAGCACAAACATTGAATATACCGCAGTCTCCCTAAAAGCTGCACCTCCAACATTCAAAATATCACGCAATAACACCGCATTACATTGGAAGCCGTCATTATCATGACCATAGCTGTTTTAGGACGTAATTAATTTAATCAAACGACAAACAACAACAATGGCTGTTGTCAGTTATGTGTGTCTTGGTGGCCTGTTGGTGCAAATAAAGTCGTGGTGGCTTATCATTTAATGTTGTCATCATTATGTGGGGTCCTGTGGTGCTTGTTGGGTCAACAATGTCATGGTGCTTATCATTCAATGGTTTGTTATCAAATAATTGGGTCGTGGTGCTTGTTTGGTCCATTAAAGTTCATGGTGCTTATCATCTCATGGTTGCTATCATTAGTCAGGTCGTGGTGCTTGTTGGCCAATAAAGTCATTGGTGCTTTTATTTGAATGTTGTCATAATGTGGTGTCATGGTGCTTGTTGTCAATAAAGACATGGTGCTATCATTCCAGTGTTGTGGTAACTACTATGTTCTTACTTGGAAAACGCGCCAATATTAGAACTGCATTTTAGCTTCACCTTGGTCCAAAGGACCGAAGGTGACTTAGTGGGATACCGCGGCGTCCGGCGGTCAGTCAACATCGAGTGCTTCTCCAAAATAACCGCTGGTCGGATTTCAACAAAATTTGACTGGTAGCATCCTTATGGCTACTTACTGAAAATTGTACCAAATGATGGGGCTGACCCCCGGGGGCCGAGGGCGGGGCCAATAAGGGGTCATTTGGCTATTTCCATTAATAACGACTTCTTCTCTGAAACAAGTATGGGATAGGCACCCATAATGCATGGTAAGCATCCTTATAGGGTGGGGATTCAATTGTACAAATGATTAGGAGCTGACCCAGGGCCTGAGGCGGGGTCAAATGGGGGTCCAATTTGGCTATTGTCGATATAGTAACGACTTCTTCTACTTAACTTAAGCAGTGAGTAGTAACACTCATAAATGCAATTGTAAGTTATCGTATGGGGTGGGGATTCAAAATTGTACAAATGATGGGCTGACCCCCGGGGACTGAGGGGCGGGGCCAAAAGGGGTCAATTTGGCTTAAATTCTCATATTAAACGACTTCTTCTCTGAAATACCAATGTATGGGGATATGCACCCTATGCAATGGTAGCATCCTTTATAGGGTTGGGCATTCAAAATTGTGGCAAATGATATGAGGGGCGGGCTGACCCCCCGGGGCCTGAGTCAAAAGGGGTTATTTGGCTATTTTCCATATAAATGACTTCTTCTTTGCAGCTATGCATGGTATAGCACCATTATGCAATGGTGTACGCATCTTATAGGGTCTGCCCGTGCAGGTCAGGCGTTAGAAATTGTAACCTGCCTGCCTCCTATTGCATGATCGTAAAAAGGCGACTATAGATTTAGGATCTTATCTTGTTTCTCTTCGTTCCTACGGACTTTATCTTTCCAATGACTATTGCTTCCTGCTTACCGCCTCAAATGTTGGCCCTTCAGTTGACGCGTTCGCCCCTGTGAGGATGACTCTGGTTCTGTCCCCTGGTCGAGACGACACCAAAAGAAGTATGCTCAATACAATATATGCATAGTGCGTGATTGCACGTAGGATTGCTACTGTCAGGAACTACAGGCTGATGATGGGTCGTCTTTAGTCGCGGGTGAGTGTAGTGAGGGCGTTAGTCATGAGCGACAGGGAGCGCGTTACATACGGGTGTGTGATCCAGGTGCAAATGACAAGTCTTTGTAATTAGTGACGACATACCACTGTGAAATAGTTGGTCATAGGCCAGGAGTGGGACGCAACCGTTGCCGTCCGGTGAGCATGAGTCTGTACTAATCGATTGAGCGAACTGAGATGATTGGAATATCTGTAGAGTTGGCCGCGTATAGTTGTTCGGTGGATCGGTCGTACGGAGTGACATTTGACTTGCTATAAGGTGTATATGTGCCTATAGTTTGGGTTATTTGTCTTTTGAGTTTCTGTGTTGAATAGGCTATATGCGTGTTGTGTCTGGAGGCGTAGTTAAGTATCATGGGAAGAAGACTAACCTGAGGCTTTGTCTTGCTGTCTAGACGAGCAGAGAAGAGGACACAGACTTATCACAAACACAAATGATTGGACGATGATGTGCTTCAGAGAGATCTCTAGGCGCCTATTGGTTATTTCTATGAGCCATAGAGTAAGTTGGCTATGCGGTCGATGGAGTGACACCGTAACTGCTGAATCGTGCGGACGGATAGGCGTGCGTAGTGATATTCGTGGGTTTGAACGCTGATGCAGCGTCGTGATATATATAGTGAACTGGGGTTGGCCATTTTATATTGCTATATCACTGAAGCATGGCCCGGCCGAAGACACAAGCAATCACACCCCACCCGGTCACATTATACTTGACAACGGGGCGAACATACTAGCACTATATAAAAAGGGCAACAAGTCCAATATACAAGAAGCATCACACGAATATACCGCAGTCTCCCCAGTACACTCACCTCGCACAACATACACGCAACACCACCGCATACATGGGAGGTCCGTCCTTACATGACCATAGCTCTTAATAGGACCGTTAATTAAATCAAACAAACAAACAAAAAATCCTTTATGGGTGGGGACTTCAGAAATTGTCTGCAAATGATGGTGCTGACCCCCGGGGGCCTGAGGGCGGGGTCATAAACACATTTCTGGCTATTTCCATAATAAATGACTTGCTTCTGCTGCAACTAAGGCGATGGTATATGCAGCCCATAATGCTAACACATTCTTGGTAGGTGCTGGGGATTCCAAATTGAGCAAGTGATAGGGCGTGTGTTGAACCCCCGGTGGTGCCTGAGGGGCGGGGTCAAAGGGTCATTTTGGCTATTTCCCTATAAAGTTGACTGCACTTCGACTAAGCATGGTATAGCACCCATAAGTGCAAAGTGGTTAGTCATTCTTGTGTAGGCTGTGGATTCTCAAATTGAGCCAAGGTGATAGGACTGACTCCCGGGTGGCTGAGGGGCGGGGTCAAAGTGGCAATTTCCATATATTATTGACTTTTTGCTATGCAACTTAACATGGATTGCGCCTCATAATGCAATGGTTACATCCTTGATAGGGTTTGGATTCAAAATTTTGGCAAATGATGGTGGCTGACCCCCCCGGGGCCTCGAAGGTGGGGTCAAAGAGGGGTCAATGGCTATTTCCTATAAAACGACTTCGTTCTTGCAACTGATAAGAAATGGAAAGAGCACTTATTTAACTAAGTTATAACGCTTGTTAGATTGGTATCGTAATTGTTCAATATAAAATCATCTGGTGTATAGATAAATGAAGATCGGCGCCCGTTAAATAAGTGCAGCCATGAATATTTATCTATCACACACTCTAGAATACTGCATTGTATATTGACAATAGATACAATCTATACAGCGTTTTAATAATTGTTATATTACATCCTATAAATCAATTTCCTAATTTATAAAAGGTCATTATGATTTTTTATTAATTTCAAAATTTGCCGCCTAATATTTCAATCAGCTGCACTGTAAAAAAGGAACAGCCAACTGAGGCTAAGAAGAATAGGCACTGTAATAGACAAATAAACACGAGGTGAACCATACTAAACTTTAATTTTTTTAATGTAGGTGTACTTGAAATATTATGCAAACTTTTGTTATATAATGTCTTTTTTGGTTAATTATGTTGAAAGCGAAAGTATAAGATACAGGCGTTTAGAATGTGACGTCAGCGCGGTTACCCTACGCGCAGTGTTTACACCAGTCGTGATGCGACACATGTGTCTAATCATTCACAAGCAGTCCGATCCTTGTGAAGTTAACAGTGCACCCTAAAATGATGCGTTGGTGAGAGAAATTTGGTGTAGCCAAGTTGTCCTGAAGATTTATGTCTGGTAAGTAAGAGAACGTTTTCCCTTTGCTACAACGAGCGCCGATTCCATGAATCTGTGTCACGTTTGTTCCCGGAGTCAATGTTTCGGATGGGGAACTGGAAACAGTTTGCTTCCGAGTTAGGATTGTGTAATGGCTCGACAGTGATGTCACTGAGCTAACTTTTTCTGACCTGTTGATAGCAGTGCGATAGACGACCTAAGTGAACTGTTTCGGACTTGTGTGAAATCATGAACATTATGTGGCCTCGCCTGCATAGCCGACTTCGTCATTGAGAAAGTTGATGCACAGTACGTGCACAACGTGCGGAGTGTAAATTTTTGTGAATGCGGAACGCTGATTTACATATGTCGGCTAGAAAGTTCCGCGAAAGTCCTTCTTGCGCAGACCTTTGTCGTAAACCAAATTTCGTTGGAGTAAGGAGCGAGGTACTCGCATTCTTTATTTATAACTGATTGAAGAGGTTAGTTTGCTTTTGTCTGTTTTTATTCGCAACAACAGTTTCAACATTTTAACCGGACAACTAGTTGCCTGTTGCGTACTATACCTTGTGCGGGAGGGGCGGTATCGAATTCCAAGACCCCCCTGGTGGTTATTTTTGTTGTGTTTCCAAAGTTTAATGTGACATAGCTCCCCGCTCTGTCGTTTCAAACGAAGAAGAAATGTAGTTGTTCAACTGGTGATGGACATTCATCCTCTCGTCACAAAAAGTGGGTCGTGAGGTTGTACAAAAGCGGTGGTGACGAAGGATATGGGACATGTGGAGCACCTGACAGGTGAGTGTCTTATCTTGATTATCGTCTTTTCTCATATTATCTCCTTTGTGTTTGTTGGTTTAGATTTGGTCTCACTGCGTCGGTTCTCTGCTTCATATCTCGTCGAGTCACCGTTCGCGTTTTTGAAATTCTTTTCCTTCTCGTGATATCTATGATTTCTGTGTTAAATCCGCAAGGAAATCTATTTGATTCCAGAGCGAATACTTATCAAACTGTTTTCGTAATGGTAAACAAGTCTGTCCTCTTGTCGTTGGTGGAGTTGTGTGGTAGGTTTCGCTCTGGTTTCTAACATATTTGATAAGGCATTTGCCACGTTGTTCCGGTGTTACTGTTTCCCGATATCCTACTCGTAATCCATAACTTCATTGTTCCACTCTGTAATTAGGATCAAGTAACTTGTATTAAGACGCTAGAATTTAAATTGGTAATTATTTTTTAGAGCTATATTTAGATTTGAAGCAGTTGACAGCAGAATAGAAATTATCCGTTCGTGTGAGAAAGTTGGAAACGGAATTAATTGATTGTAGTTATTAAAAAAAAAATCAATTCAATAACGTTTCAATTTTACAACTTAGTTGTTGGTGTTAACACGGTGTGAATAATCAGACATATTTTGACAACTTTATCTAGCACCGTTGGAAAATTTTTAACTGCCCATCTTGTATGCTTTTAGTAGAAGGTGGACGTGTCTTGATTGGAAAAGGTTTTCAAAACTCTTCATGCTGTTGAAGTCTTAAAATCCTCTTTGTCGTTTAGGTTTCAATGGATTGATCTTGGTTGGCCTACTTCTAACCTTAGTTTTCTTCATTATGATTTGTATGTCCGACAGGAGTTCTAACTCTTGGGTAAGTTCCTCTATCGCTCGCTTAGTGAGATCGGGTATATCCCCTTAAGATTTGCGACTGAACTTGCCGTTGCTTAATTGCAAAAACTTTTAAAATTCTTCTCGAGCTCCAATATTAAGTAAATGTTCTTCATCGTCTAAGAGTGAGTCTGCCTAAAGATCTGCTGGTAAATTTTATTTAGGATTGCACTTTTATGTTCTTAAAATAATGATTTTTTTTTTAAAATGTAGTTGATAGTGCTTTCAGATACAAAAA
>SAYR01054382.1:3006-18958 GCA_004382745.1 Argopecten irradians irradians | reverse complement strand
AAGGCTTAAGCCCATGAATCCCAAATCCAATGGGGGGAGGGGGGGGGCCGGGTTAGGGGGACAATTAATTCATGTCTTATGTTATGTTTACAACAAACAATGCTGCCGTATTGGTGTGAAGCTCGAGCTAAATATGCAGATCGAGTAGCAGGTGTGTGTCAGTATATGATTAGAACGTTGTTGTTTTATGTCGACACAAGATTATTCTATGTTCCATATATTCGAGCGAGGGTAGCTATTAGACATTCGATAGTAAAATCACTCTACACTCCATGTGGTAAGAAAGCTTTATGTCATTAAAAATACATCATATTGAATACTCATCTGCGAGCCATTCTTAAATTCGTAATTTTTTTCGCCTGGGCGAGAGGAGACCCACTGACCCCCACTCCAACACCAAATTTGTCGGCCTTTGGGCCACTTGCAATTTTATCAAAATGCATGCGTAGAAACTCGTCTAAGACCATTCTAAATTCATTTTTTTTCGGGGACCAACGACACCCCGCCGCCCTCATCCTGTCAGGGTTACCCCACGCTACACCCTCACCTCTCGCGCCCCAAAAACACCAAAATCTCACGCTTTCGGGTGCTCCGCAAAATCCATCAAAAATACCATTGTAAAACTCATCTCAGGCCATTCTAAATTACAATATTGTTGTCAGTCCGTGTGTGCACCCTTGCATAGACGTCCTCGTCAAGACACCGAGAAAATATAACAATATACGTTAACTTGACTTCTCTTGTTAAATGTCCATTCCTTTTTTTCACAGCTAACTCCTCTCAACATGATCTAGTTAACTGCTTGTACTGAATAATGTGCTATCCTCTGAGGATTTAAATTGTTACAAATTATTATATACAAAAATAAGTGGTACTAATAAAGCTTATATGGTGGGATTATATAGAATTAATACTCCGTCCTGAAGGGATGCCGTGATATGAGCTTTACGCTGTCTTTCCCCCAGAAAGTAGATTGGAGGGTATATACTAAATTAGGTTAATGGTCTTTTTTTTATTCAAACGTAATTTTGAGACCTTTGCCCCTCCAATATAACGAGTCATTCATTATTTCCTCGTCACATAGTGAACGTAGAAATATTGCATTAACAAATATCTTTGTAAATACGACGTGACCCAAATTTATCAACCGATGTGTAACAATTAAGCTTAGTATTACTTTATGAACTCATTGTGTACAAACAACCTACATGTGTGTTATTACAACATGTATTAAAATTTGTTTTTGATCGCTATCCTCAAGATCTCACATTGTAGTATTTCATTTATCACTTCTGTAACATTGACTGATCTTCACACTTGCGACGCCTATCTTCTGTATTTAATCTGCTATATTCATTAAATAGGCAAGACCAGTACTTGGTGAAAATAGGTCATTAATCTCTATAGAGTGTACTCGATATAATCCAACAGAGCTCTTAACTTACTGAATAATAACCCATTTCATATAGTCCTTTAAACATAACTCCCTGAATGAAACATTGAGATTGTAACTTATATTTATAATCGGTGTTAATCCCTCTCTAATCTCCTCGTTGGCCAAACCTCATTATCAAAACACCAGGCATCCTCGGTACAACCACATAAGGGTTGCTTTTTGAGTTCATTGCCTCGAGTCCTAGACCAAAGACTACCCAAAGAATACAAATGACCTTGATAGGTCAATTATGACACTTATAATTGTTAAGACTCCTCATTGCCAAAATTATCTTGATTGCTTGCCAAATGTGAAATAATGGTGGGAATAACTCCAACCTATACAGCATAAATGTTCCACTCACACCTCCGCTTAATGAACCCATATACGGACACAATAAACGGCTTGATGCTACTAAATGTTATATCAATATTTTGATAAATAGTGACTATCGAAAAATCGAGGAAGCATTTATTGGTTCTTGAATTTTACATCTTACAGACAGAGTACCTAGCTGCATGAGCTGATCAGTGCTCTCCAGAATTAAACCATTAACTTATATTATGCCACAATAATAGTACTCCAATTTGTATATCTTCTGTATTTCACACAGATAATGAGACCGATTACTCAATATTTAAAACTTTAAAATACTGATTATAATACATAATTTCATGCCACTTACAAATGTGCCAAGAGCCCTTTCATCTCTTCCTTTGTAATTGTGCTATGTAGAGCAGCATACTTCTTACCTGGGTCTTACGAGAGATCTATCTGGCTAGCTTTACAACATGAACTTGTTAAGGCATACATTGTATCTTACCTGACCCTGTAACTTTGTACTATTGTTTCGCTCTTTGGTTGAGTAGTGTCCAACAGGATATACTCTCAACAAGTAAAGCTTCTGCAGGTACTATATGCGATACAATGTAAAATCTGCAAAACAGACAACTTTAACAAATCACTTTAAAACATCAAATAAGAGTCGCATTCAGACGTGGAACGTGAGGTTGATACCGATCTCGGATAATTGACAACTTTACAATATTTTACGCCGGGTATATTTCAGTCTGAATGGTTTGTCACCTTTCATCCTCCACTTGACCTTGCTATGAGCAGGAAATCCTCTGTTGTTCTTAAAAATGTCACTAATGAGTGACAATACGACAAGTGTCATTACTCAACCCTCAATACTAAATACTTACATTGTGGACTATATCAATATCTAGATAAAATGAAATTAGCACAAAGGATATTTAAGTGTTCAATAACGATAATTGCCCTTGTTAAGGCGAAAAGTCCAAGTTTGAAGTACCTTTCCAAAAACCGCATTATATTATTTAAACAATGGAAATGACAACGGCATAGATCGAGGTAGAATTCTCTAGTAAAGAGAGTTGCCTTATAGTATCTCCGCGCCCTTACTGTATATATACGGTATAATCTCTAATTGACAACATAGTTTTCTTAGACACACAAATAAAAATATAATAAATAAGTTTAAATGTTTCCAGTGAACCCAGAGTAGTCATTTATATGTTTCCCGCCGCTTCCATGTACCTTTTATAAAAACCACCGGATGAATGAGCCGAGGTATGATGTATCTATAATCACTGCTGCGCAGACGCAAATAGCGACAATTAATTCTCACAGTCTCAAGTTGATACACTCATGTAATATATCATGGAATCCTCTAAACACTCACCATTTTCTTTGCTTGTTCGTGAATACCTCATTCTATGTAGCCACCCATAAGTATAACATACTATCCTCACTTATCTATTTTAAGAAAACGTTTGAACACATCATCCTCCTGCTTTTTGGGAATGCGCCGTTAATTTAGGTATTATTAGTGAGCAAGACCCTACATAAAAAAACTACATGAAACTCCTTTGAAAATATATGGAGTTATATCAAATCATCAAAATTATCAATGTATTAACATTGCATAAACTACTCATTGATAAAATTACATCAGTAATCACCAATAGATATTCCAATATAAACATTCTATTTTTATTAGATAACTCATTTAAATAATGCGTTGAACAAAATAATCGAGCTTCTTTAGATGATAAGAATAGAGATTATATACTCCTTGATAAATAGTCTCATAAAGCTTCATATGCTTGAACAAGAGAACTTAGTTTTTCCAAGACATACCCACTTCCAGTAAAAGAAAGGAAAACTTGGATGGAATCAGATTTATTTTCCAAAACTTTGGCTGAAAATTTGGCTGATTTCTGAAGTCCATAGGGATAGTAGTAATATCTTTTTGCATCCTTGTTAAACTTGCACAACTGAAAAAACACATTAAATTACAAAGATACAAAATAATGTCAGTGAAATGGAATGTTTATCAACATCAGTCAGCAATTGTAAAAAAATCAAATGTTGATACAACTGTATATATCTGTAACAATACAAGGCAAACCTGTCTATAAAGACCAGCCAATGGGTAAACTATGTCTTTATACACAACAGCAATTGTATAAAAATTGGCTATTTGGGGCCACGAGGAAATGGTGTTACCTCTCTTTCCATTTCTGTGTGAACCCATCCTCGATATTCCAGGGGTTCCAATCACTTACGATCTCTACACTCCTGGACTATCTCATAGTAAAATTGAAGGCAGCTCAGCGGAAAACATTTGACCAATCACAGGCCAGCAAAGATTTCCTCTGAAGACTACAGAGAGAGTGACGCCTAACGTTAAACCACACAGTTGACAACAGTGTACCGTTATACGGCTCTTTTGATGTACATCAAATGACTGAATTACCTGTTCTGTTCTGTTGCCTCCAGTTTTACTATGATATAGTCCAGGGTTGAAGAGATTGTAAGTGATTGGAACCCCTGGAGTATCGAGGATGGTGCTAACCATGCCTTTATTCAGAGGAGATTAGAAATGTAGGTTTTCTTTTTTTTTTGTAAATTAGGACAAAAAACATTCATTTTTATTGAACCTGTTTTAAGATTAATGCATTTATGGTAATCAGTAAATCTTGAATACAGTTTGTTTTTTTCAACTTCATTGGTCATAAGCAAGGAGGGGAAAGGACGTTTACTCATGCAGTCTGCGACTTTAAGCACTGGTAATTTTACAGCCGGACTAGTGCCAATTGTAACGAACTAGTCCGATTGGACTAGTGGCTCCCCATTCGATTAATATTGTTAAATGCTACATTTACAAGGGCGGTGGTCAATTGCATTTTTCAACAAATTTTGAGTGCATTCTTTATGCAATTTTTTCCGTATGGATGCATCATTTTGCGAGAATTTGTATTCATGAAAGCATCGATGCAGACTGTGATTTGGATAAAAAATTGTGAACTGATCATGAAGTGCTGAAAAAAATGGCTGTATATTTAACTTGGACTAGTGGTTAACTAGTTAGACAAGTAAAATTTTTAGTTTACCAGTCCAAATGACTAGCACCGGAAAAAAATAGCGTCACAGACTGTTTACTGGTGCAATATCATGTCTATAGGCTGCTTCAATAATTTGACTCATTATCAACAAGGAACTTGCTTCAGGATTTTGCCATATTGGACCCCTGTGACCTTCAACGAAAGTCAAAGTCTTTCATTTTAACCAACTTGGTATCACCTTCAACCCATGGCAAACATATGCTTACATGTAAAGCCCAACAACAGGTCTCTGGGACCATTATTGACACAATTATAATTTGTTTGAAGTTTAAATCATATTTGGCCAGCTGTGACCTTTATTAAAAGTAAAGGTAATTATTATTTTTTAACAAACTTATAGATCTCCTTCATACCAGCATGCTACAGTGACAAATTAGGACTTCATGGTTTTATGAATTTAAGTCAAATAAACTTACAGCAACATGGATACATTTATCTCCGAATCCATGGACTTGGTGTGGATCGTCAGGTTCATTAAAGTGGGTACAAGGATTAAAGGTGTAGTTGTAAGTCAATCTGTAAAAGTCGTCTTGATTCTGATATACAACATAGAATCTGTAATGAAAAGTAAAATGGCCATAAATACTTAAATACTCTCATTTACTTGACCTATACCTAGTTACATACAGTCAAACCTCATCAATTCAATGTTTGTCACTGACTTTAATCATAGTAAAGTAAGTTAATATAGTTATCTAAATATGTGGCAGCTAGGTGGTATATGGCTCTTATCCATGGAAGAATTCTATATTAGTCTATAAAGTTGTACAGTTGCAATTGGAGTACAGATTCGACCCAATAAGCGCCCATGTCCCTATAAGCCCCCCTTCCCGTTTTTGAGGCCTTCAATTTCAATATAAATAAGGACCAAGACTACACAAAACTATAGGTTTGTAATAAATTCATCTTATTAAGCACCTTTTTCAATTTTTTAAACGCCCTGGGTACTTATTGGGTCGAATACAGTATACTTTATCTTTTATTTAGTAATTGTAATGATACATGTGTAAAAACCTCCATAAAATCTGTACACTGTATAATAATATTGGTATAGGTATTGCACTTTTAAGTCATTGCTTTAATCTTCAGATCCCAATAAGACTTATGTGTGTGTGACATTTGTTTAGTCAATGTGTATAACTGACTATAAGGACTTATCCAGCAATACAAACACCACACAAAAACTTCAGAAATCAATAGATGTAACAGTCAGATTTTTTTTCATTTTAAAATATCTCGGTCATTATTTTTCTACATGCTGAAAATCGATCATTTTATAATCCAACCTATAACTGCCTGTTCAGAAAACCTGCAAATAAAGTTATATATGATACATCAAAGATGATAAAATGATTTAGGTTTTTTAATCTAGCACTGTAAAAGCCCCTAGTGAAATGGAGTTGTTCACTTTATTGGTGTCCATAAATAAATTTACTGGACAACTGTGTACACAAGACCTGTTGTAAACACCTCACTATGTATATACCAAGGACACAAATGTGAATCTGTTGTGAAAAATCGATCGTGACTGAGAATTTCATTTACTGTCAGTAAATTCAAATTTATTCACCTCATCTTTATAGAAACTGTTGTTGCAACTTTGTTTGTTTTTTGAGATGTTTCACAGATGAATACTTGAGTGAAGTTGTTAATTTCTTTCTCTCTTCTAGTCCTTTCATAAATAATAAATTCAAGAATAAAAGCATATATATTGTGTGTAAACACTTCTATTTCACATGTACTGAGCTCTGCTTCAGAATTTCTGTTGACTATATATATATACCAAGTTATCTTTACACGACTCTATCAAAAGGATATCAAACAAGATCGAATTGTGACGGGTGCCGTCACATAAAGTTACCCTAATCTCCACAGAGCCTAATTTGACAACCAGAAGAAGAAGAAGAAGAAGAATAACTCTGTTGGGGGAATCAAACTTAATAAGAAACAAATTACTATATATTCTAAAGAACCCATGTACCAGAGTTAATTTCATAAAATCATCTTTTAAACTTAATTTTTAAAGTTACTGATCAGGACCATGACTTCATATAAACTAGCTACTATATATGTGCTATTGAAGACTGGTACAGATATTCCTACATATTAAATATGATGATATACTGTAGGCTAAGCTATTAATGTAAATGATGTACATATCAGTGATATGAGTCATATTTATATAACTACAGGGAATGCAAAAAAAATGTCATTCATTCTATTTTGTAAATATATTTATTTTAATAATTTTAAAAGCAATATTATTTGTATTATACTATATAGTAGAATCAATGTGTTCATAGCATATATATATATATATATAAATACAACATACAACATTGTTAGCAAATTAACATTTTTACAAAATGTTGTATTTAATCTTGCATTTGTGTGTACAATGTTGCAGTTTTATTTACTTCAAATGAATTTATAAGTACCTCAATCAATTACCAGTTTTATCATACTTGTTCAAAATCATTCTGTTTACAAGAAAGTGAAAGATATGCTAGTACCAGTTGTTTCACCGCTGACAAATGGTATTTTTTCACTATCAAAAAACAGAGCAGACGATTAGTATTTTTCTTCCAGTCACCAAAATTACCACCCAACCTTTACCACCCATTGGAAAGTTTGATTTTCTAATATTTACTTCAAGTTTAAAAATATGAAAAATAATTAATTGCATCCCGAAAAAATTCTGTGGCACTACTATATCCTATATGGAATGAAAATACTGATTGCACATGCACCAAAGGCAAAACGAATGATTTTTATATTAAGGGACAATTCAGTATAAGAGAACATTAAAATTTGTACATATATCATACAGGAACAAAGAGGCCCAGAGGGCCTGGTTATCGCTCACCTGCGTTTGTAATGCAATATAATTGTTCTGAATACAGGTTCATTGTTTCTTTTTCTGAAGGAATTTGAATTAATTAACATCGAAATTTCCCATTGCGGCCCCACCCCTCCTGGCCCCGGGGGGCCAGAGCCAAATTTATACGTTCTGTTCCCCATTCCCCAGATGGTTGTGGCCAAATTTTGGTTACAAATCCATGTGGGAACTCTATGACTAGTAGCAATTTAAAGGATTTACCCTCTATTTCCCCTATTGGGCCCTACCCTTCCTTGTCCCCGGAGGGCCAGATGCCAAAATTTATACAAGTTCTGTTCCCCTTTCCCCAAGGATGTTTGTGGCCAAATTTGGTTACAATTCCATGTAAAACTCTAAGACTAAAGTAGCGATTTAAAGGATTTACCTCTATTTCCCCTATTTCCCCTATTGGGCCCCGTCCCCCTCCTGCCCAGAGGGGTCAGCTGCCAAATTATACAAGTTCTGTCCCCCTTTCCCCAAGGATGTTTGTGGCCAAAATTTTTGGTTACAATCCATGCCAGAACTCTTAGGACAAGTAGTGATTTTATAGGATTTACCTCTATTTACCCCTATTGGGCCCCGCCCCACCTGCCACCCGGTGGACCAGAGCCCAAATTTATTACAAGTTCTGTTCCCCTTACCCCCAAGGATGTTTGGGCCAAATTTGGTTACAATCCATTGTAGAACTCATTATTTTGACTATGTTAGCGTTTATTTAAAAAAAATAAATATAACATACAAATAAAATAAAATTAAAACTACTAAACAATAAAAAATACCGAAAATCCATTTAATATATTTACAAATATAAAAAAAAATTTTCACTAATATAAATAAAAATAATAAAAAATATATATACATAAATGAACAATATAATACACAATAATAAATAAAAAATAAACATACAGAACAAAACTACCAATAATAAATAAAATAAAAAAAAATTATCATAGCAATACAGATTAATACTCAATAATAAATTAAAAAATTTTAATCATAATAGAACAATATCTAAGTAATAAAATACAGATTAACAGAAAAGAAATAAGAGAACATAATAAAAATACACAAAAAATAAATTAATAATCAATAAATATAATAATTACATAGGAATAATTACTGAAAATAAAAAAAAGAAATATAATAAAATAAATAATAAAGAAGTTGAAAATAGAATTTTAACTAATAAAAAAATAACTAAAATCAAAAATAAAAATAAAATAACAATACATAAGACATTATATAAAAAAAAATACAACAATGATGAAAAAAATAATGAAAATTAAAAATAATACTCAAAAAATATTAATAAAATAATAAAAAATCAATAACAATTAAAAATAGTTAAACAATTAAATACACAGTAAACTGATTTAGAAAAATTATACAAAAAAAGAAAGAAAAAAAATAAAATAAGAAATAATATAGATATATCAGAAAATAAAAAAATCAATAAACCATCAAAAAAAAAAATAAGTAAAATATAAAATTAAAAAGTAAATAATAAAAAATAATAAATACCAAAAAAAAATACATAAAAAAATACCAAAAAAAAACAACAATGCACAACTACATATAAACAAAACAATACAAAAATAATATACAACAAATAAAAACATACTGGAAAATAAATAAAAATAACAGTAATAAGATAAAGATAGAATATATTATATAAAAAAAATAAAATAATCAAAAAAATAATAAAAGAATTGAAAAATAAAAAAAATAAAATATAAAACCACAAGTAAAAATAAAATAAAAAAATTTAAAAAAATAATTTAATAAAAAAAAAAAGAAATAAAAATAAATTAATGTATAAAATATAACGTAAAATAATCAAATAATCAAAAACAAAAAAATAAATAACTAAAATTATAATACGAATAAATAAAAAAATGAATACCGATTTAAAACTAATAAAAGATAAAAAAACAAAAAAAAACCAGATAAAAATGATCAAATAACAAATAAATAAATACGAAATAAGTTGCCAAGAAAACAAAGAAACAAAATCAAAATTAAAAATATAAAAATTAATTATGATTCAAAGAATAAAATTTAAACAATATATATAAATACAAAAAAATAAATAACATAAAAAACACAAATAAAATAAAAATATAATAAAAATAAAAATTAACTAAAATAAAAAAAACAAAAAGAATAAGCAAAAAAAAACTTAATTCATTAAGAATTGACATAATAAAAAATCAAAATAATATACAAAATAGATATTTCATATTCCAAAAAAATAAAAAAAAATCTCAAATGATCAAGAATAAAAAAAAATAAACAAAAAATTGTAATAAAAAAAAATAAAAAACAAATAAATAAAAAAATTAAAAACATTATATTAGCAAAAAAAAAAAACAAGGAGAAAAAAAAAAAACAGAGAAAATAAAAAGAAAAATAAAAAGATCAGTAAAACAAATGTTACAAGAACAATAAAAAAATAATATATAAACATATAGAAATAAAGTCATAATAAAAATAAAAAAAATCAAATATACAAAATAATAATTAAAGATCCAAAAAAAATTAAAATATAAAAAAAAAATAAAAAATTAACAAAACATCAAAAAAATACAAAAACTAAACAAAATAATCAAAATAAAAAAAAATACATCACAAAAGATAAAAAAAAATAAAAGATTATTTAACAAATTGAAGAAAACACTAACTAAAAAAATATAAAGAAAAATAAAGAAAAAAATACATAACAATAATAACAATCCTCTAAAAGCTCCCCTCCGGCTTAAAATAATAAAACAATCAAGCGATAAAAAAAAAACATATCCACAATTAAAAATATAAAAAAAATTTAAAAATCTAAGAATCATAAAAAAATAATCGACTATAAAAAATTATTCAATAATATCAATAAAAATATCTCACAGAAGAAAAAAAAGCAAACAAAAAACCATATAAAAAAAAAAATATATCACATAAATATAAAAATAAAGGAAAAGAAAAAAAAAATAATTGGCCCGGTTTCTCAGCCGGTTGAGAGGAACGACCCAACTCATCAGAATGCACTAGCTACCATGTGTTGCACATACAAGCACTAATACAGTTATATGTTGAAGGGTACACGCAGGAGGCAATCAATAATTTAAATTAGGATTGGGACCCTAAGTAAATATTGAATTCTCCTACAGTTATAATATAATGTTACTACTGATTGATAATTATCGCCAAAAATTCGTTTGCTTTCAATTTTCCCGTTATAACTTTTATCTAAACAAAAGCTAGCATGACATTTAAAACCGAGAAAAAAATTATCAGCCAAAAAGAGAAGTTAGACTGTTGACAGAGCTTACTGTAATTATAATTAACTAGTTTAGCGTTTTTCTCCAGCATTAATAAACAACATACAAAAAACCTTGTGATGAAAAATCTTAACTTCTAAATCATGTCTTAATTGCGAATATGGTAGTAAAACTTGTGTATAGAAACAATGCTTTCGTTATTTACAGTAGTGAGGTAAAGATGTCCGACAATTAGTATTATTATGAATTTTTAGTAAATAGACAATAGTGATTGAAATTTTTGAGTTGAAAAATGACACATCGTCAAATAATGTAACGAAATAAAAAGATAGGTATCGCTCATCCTTTTGGACGTCATGAGCAACCACTATCCGTAAATGAACGATCCCAAATGTGAGTCTCTATTGATAGCCTTTATTGATTGATATTACCTCTAGATACATTAATATCCTGAGCATTGGTTAGATTTGTCCGTTTTATGACCGTAAGTTACTTGAGAAACAACCTGCATTAACCTTCGTTGAAATGTCAGGATTGTTGATGTTTGATTAAAACCTAATGAGATATATTAGTATATAGGTTGTGTTTCGAACAAAATGTCCCCGACATTTAAACTGCCCATAATACTTCTTAAAACAAGAGAATCCAGAGGGATCCTTGGCGCCCACCATCACAAGAGAATGATCACATGTTCTGCACAACAGACAAAGAGATCTTTTACCCACTGACTTTTTATCAAACTTATACTACTACTAATATAGAACATTGAGAAAGATCTTTTCAGTACTTTCCTGAGATAATGTAGCAACAACCAAAATATAAGTAATCCAAACTTCAATTATACAAATAATTCAAGATGGCTACCTGTCGATCATCTTGCTGACCGATCTGTCCCAAAATGCCAATATGCACACTAGGGTCGTAGGAACCTACATATAAAATTTGAGAAAGTATCCATTCGCAAGTACTTTCTGCGGAAATACGTGTTAAAAACAAAACTTTAACTATACAAAATCCCAAAGATAGCCGACCAGTCGGACTACTTTTTGACCGATCACTTCCCAAAATGCAATAATGCCAACAACTAGCGGCCCTAAGGGGAACCTACATGTGAAATGAGAAAGATCCCTTCAAAAACTTTCTGAGAAAATAGCCGGTAACCAAAACTTTAAACTTATCCAAAATCCCAAATAGCCGTCAGAATCGGTCGGCCATTCTTGTTGAATACTGATTGTCCCCAAACAGATGTCAATATGCACAACTAGGGCCCTAGGGAAACCTATATATGAAAATTTTGAGAAAGATACCTCTTCAGTACATTCTGCTGAGAAATAGCAAAGAGCTAAACAAAAACAAACCTATCAAAATCAAAGAATAGGACGTTCGTCGGCCATCTTCTTCACCGATGTCTGACAAATGCAATTATGCACAACTAGGCCCCTAGGGGACACCTACACATGCAATTTGATGCAGATCCCTATAAGTACTTCTGGAGAAATAAGCCTCAAAGTACACTTGTAAACTATCAAAATCAAGCATGGCCGCATGTCGGCCATCTCTGTTTTTCATCAACTCCCAAAAATGCCAATATCACAACTAGGCCCCTAGGGGAATCCTAACAAAGACAATTTGAGAAAGATCCCTTCAAAACTTTCTGAGAAATGTGATACAAAACTTCAATATAGCAAAATCCCAAGGAATGGCCAGTCGACCTCTGTTCACCGATGACTACCCAAAATGCAATATGCACTAACTAAGCCCTTAGAGCGAACCAGCACATATGCAAATTTGAGAGAAGATCCCTTCAGAACCTTCTGAGAAATAGCCCTATAACAAACTTCAAATTCAAAAATCAAAGATGGCCGCACACGCATGGACCAATTCATTGTGACCGATGGTCCCAAAAATGCAATAATACACAACAAAACTAGGAGCCCATAGGAAACCCAAACATATGAAATTTGAGAAGATCCCACTTCATAACTTTCTGAGCAAATACGACAACAAGTAAACAAACTTCTTAAACTATCAAAACATCCTAAGATGGCCGACCAGTCGCCATCTTGTTGACCGATATTATGATGTCCCAAAATGCAATATGCAAAACTGGCCCTAAGGGGAACCACCAATGTTAAAATTATATGAGGAAGATCCTTAATCATACTTTCTGAGAAAGCAGACCATAGTAACAAACTATATAAATCCTATTCAAAATCAGATGGCCGCCACGTCGGCCATCTTGTTGACCGATTGGTCCCAAATGCAATATGCAACAACTAGAGGCTCTAGGGGAAATCCTAACAATGTGGATTGAAAAATTTGAGAAAGATCCCCTTTCAAAAACTTTCTGACAAAATAGCGGTACACTCAAACTAACTATCCAAAAATCCCCAAGAATAGGCACGCCCAGTCGGCATCTGTGTTGCAACAACCGATATTTGGTCCCAAAAGCAATAATGCACAACTAGCAGGCCCATAAGGGAACCTACCATGTTGAAATTGAGAGAAAGCCCCTTCTGTACTTTAACCTGAGAATAAATAGCGGTATATAATACAGAAGATTGTTAACGGACGGGACGGACGGAACGGAAGACGGCATATAACGGAAACGACGGATAAGGACGGACGACAACGGAACCACGGACGAAAGCGATTGAATAGCCCACCATCTGATGATGCAGTAAGGCAAAAAAATACTAGAATCTGCAAACACAAAATTAGAAGGTTACTATATATGCTATATCCCCAAATTCCTGCAAGATAGATAACTTTAGTTATTGTATATGTAGTTTTTCTTAATTAAAACATAATGACTCATTGATGACATTAATCGAAAGAAAAACATCAATTATATCTATTTTTAGCCAAGTATTGAAATCCATCAAACAGATATTTAACATAGTTTTTTAGAATCATTGTTTGACAGAAGAGAAAACTATTTCCTGTCGTCCATAATTGTTTTTTACTTTACCAAAACCGTGACGGTACAACAGATAATATTTGCATAACAAAAGATTATATAACAAATTCCTTAGATTGTTTATCCTTTTTTACCCCTTCATTTAAAAACATCATCCTGATAGGGCGATAAAGCCAATGGCGCCAGGCCACATCTATCCTAAGCTACAGCCTAGGTGAAGATAAACCACAAATAGACAACATAATAAGATGATTATGCTTCTTTTTAATGCTTCACAGCTGTTATGGCGAGTGTTATTTAACACCGTATATGTTCGTTAAATAAAGCAACCCTTATCGAATTATGTAGAAAATATATAAAATAACACCCATGTCAAAATTTGCACTTGTGTATTCACGCGTAGAGATTTCATGAAAGTGAAATAAGGGGCCGCGACATAATCAACTTAACGAAATCTGATCATCAAAATCAAACAAATGGGAGAAAAATACCAAAATGATAAGTGTATCTGAGAGAATAATACAACACAACCAAAAACCATCTGGCAATGTAGTAAAAAAAAATTTCATGATATGTGACAACCCGATCAATATTAGATGCAAAATATAACATATTCGGGATTTACCACTTAGCCAATTAAGGCCAATAACATACGTCCAACAGTCTTCATCTGACTTTTGTAAATCCCTATACTCCCCTGAATATAGGATATGGCATGCAATGACACCTACTTTGTAAGTACCCACAGCTTTGGATATGTTTCTCAATCCTAGAAGCTTATCGGAGGGTTCCCAGTGCTTATCGAATTCGCTAACGAATACAACTGTTTGAAACAGCAATTGTCGTCTCATCCGATATTTCATATTTCCAGATATGAAACATGCCATTGATTGGTGGCAATGGACATTCTTTTTGTAATAATTTTGCAGGACGCAGACAGAGGGTTCAAGCGCTTACTTTGGCTCTCACCAGCAATAAACGAAACTTAATGGTCTTGGTAAAATTTCTATGATATGTTCGCCAGTCCGAAACAGTGTATAACATTGACGAACGTATCGACACGCGTGCTCTACAGTTCGCTTGACCTTCAGCGAGAAGAGCTATAAATACAGTCTCGACCACATTAAACTAGCCCGATAAATTTCCTCAAGCTGTTCCAAATTTTTCCAGGTTTTCTTAATATACAGCATTTTGTCTTGAGAGAGTCAAAACGCAAGCCTTAAAAATCATGACCATGGCACCATGTATAAGTGAATCTTCCTGTCTATTGATACGATGTTTCCTGATGGTAGATGGAGACATCGCTAATTAATAACCTCTATTCATGAGAAAGTTTAACAGAACGTCAGCAAAGTTTCTCTCTGGACCAATAATCAACTACACACGTGTAAACACATTAAAAGTTATAAGACTGATCCCGACATCTTTCCATTACAGCTGGCCAATTAATATTCAAACCAAACCGCCATAAAACCCCTGAACCTGTTTTAATGAAGTCAACCTAGACAACATTATTACTCCAAAAATGCTTCAATATAAAGAGCTGTTATTATCAAAACTTCATTTCTATGTTCCATATTCAGTTTTTCATGATAATTTTTTTATTTATTGACCCAAACGAAACATGGAATATTGTTAAAATATTGTTATTGAAAATATTTAAACCTACAAATTTGAGAGAATAACGATATTCCGAAAAATGAAGGACAATTTCTATGATAAAATTTATTTCTCAAAACAAAAAATACCTCGCCTGAATTATTGTATCTTTAATTATCAACGCTCATCCCATTCTGTTTGTGGTGTTGTTTTTTAATATACATAAGTAAACCTGCCGACAGATAAGCTGAAATATCCAAATCGATTCTTTGTAGTGAATGATTCTAATTTCAATCATATATTGAAAACAGTTGTCCATAATATAATAATACCCCAAGTTAACTTGAATAAAAGTGGAATGGCAATTTCCAAGTTTTTCATCTGCCTGCATCGATAATTTGTTCTCCCCAACAACACTTT
>SAYR01054325.1:3470932-3502923 GCA_004382745.1 Argopecten irradians irradians | reverse complement strand
ATATAACAAGCATGTTAAATTTGTTGTGAAATGAGGGATGAAAGGCGAGTTGTCCTCCCCTGTATTATGTTGTGCTGCCAAAATTTACAAAAGCTACCTTCTAGATCTGGGATCGTACATTTTTGTCCTGTGAATGTGCGAGCTGATGACCTTCATGTTCAAGGCTTACTTGGTTATATATTTTTTTTTTTTTGAAACAAAAATGTTCCTAATTCGCACCACCTCAGTGAAGAAAATTTACCCTTAACACTTTAAATTATGTATACATAAGCTCTATTCCAAATTAATCAAAGAATTAAGATTAAATCAGATGTTTTTGAAAATGTATATGTAAAATCTTTGCAATAAATCTTAAACATTAAACATTTTCACTAGCTTTTATACAAGGCTGAGATACTTCATTAAATAACAAAACGAGATTATACTGATGTTTTAGTTTTACCATGCTGAAAAAGCCCGACCTAAATCACATTCACCTCAACAAAATAAAAGCAATAAGATAAAACTACATCGTTTGTATGAAATGTTTTACATATAGTACAAACACACAGAAATAACAATTTCCAAACAACAAGCATAATATCTTCATAACGATCTTAATAATAATTCATTAAACTTGCATCGCTGACTATTGCACATAGCAGATTAACCTCCAATCTTTATAATATCTATGAAATCTAAATCAAGGCATCTCTCTCTCTCTTTCAGGATCTCTTGCTTCGCTTAGATGTCTTTGTTTCCTTTGTGACTTTTTCTTCTTCTTCACCTTATGTTTATGTTTCGACTTTTTTAGGCCGCGATTTTTTATCAGCGTTTTCAGTGTCTGAGTGTTCACTTTCACTGCTGGTGATGTGATGGTGCCTGTACACGCGGGTAGAATTCTTTGTCGCACGGTGATAGTACGTCTGTGTTGGAGATTTCTTTCTCCTCTTCGTTTTCTTTGTATTGTTTTCCTGTTGTTCTCTAATCCAGACTCCTCATCTGATGACGAGGACGAGGACGGGTCCCTTTTCCGTTTACGAGACAAAGGTTCGTTCAATGGAACTTGATGGCTCAAGACGGGGTGCATCGGGAAAACCCTATAATAAATAACAGACATGAAAAAGAACAAAAAGTGATCCATTATTAATTCCTGTGAGGTAACCGACAAGTCTAAAGAGAAAATTAAAGGATTCATGAACTGTAAAAAAATATCAAACAAGGAGCCGCAAAGCTTGGCATTATCCCCCGCCGCCCAGTTATTTTTTTGAATAAATTTCCATGGTAACAGAAAAAGTATTTGAAAATGAAGGTTCCCATTAGAAAAAGGCACAACTAGAGCACTAGCCTAACATGTACAGAAAGTTTCGGTGTAGCCAAATTTGAACGGTTTTGAGTTATAGACCGGAATAGAAGGAAACTTTAATAAATAGGTATTTTTTGAATAAGTTCGCCATGGTACAGAAAAAGTATCGAAAATGAAAGGTTCCCATTTAGCAAATGGCACAACTAGAGCACTAGCCTAACATGTAACAGAATGTTTCGTGTAGCCGTTGAACGGTTTCGAGTTATAGCCCGCGAATAGAAAGGAAACTTTAATAATATGTGTGTATTTTTTAATGAGTTTTCCATGGTAACAGTAAAAAGTATTGAAATGGAAGGTTTCCCATTAGAAAAAAGGCACAACTAGAGCACTAGACTAACATGTACCAGCAAAGTTTCGTGTGCCCAAGTTGAACGGTTTTCGAGTTATAGCCCGGAATAGAAAGGAAACTTTAATAATATGTATTTTTGAATAAGTTTCCATGTAACAGAAAAAGTAACGAAAAATGGAAAGGTTCCCATTAGCAAAAGGCACAACTAGAGCACTAGCCTAACATGTTCAGAAAGTTTCGTGTAGCCAAGTTGAACGGTTTAGGAGTTATAGCCCGGAAACGATACTCGGACGGACGGACGGACGCACGGACAGAGCCCAAATCAATATCCCCCGCAAACGCGTTTCGCGGGGGATAATCATAAACAATCTGTCAGGCCCTGATATAACTAGAGACTTTGGAGTCAATGACCATTAATTAAACTCACTTGTTTGGTAACCCATATTTACAAATTGGTGTGATAAATTACCTGATGAGGGTCCAAACATATCAAAATGCAGTAACTAGAAATTTATGCTAATTAGGAGAAGTTCATTTGATTGAGAAAATTTCCCATGCATAATAATTTGTAAACTTGGTGAAAAATTCGAATCATGAAGGCGGATAAGAAGAGCTTTCAATTTATTTTATTTTCTTATTCAAGCAAGGTTTATAATGACAGGTAGGAACGACATTTAACTTGAAAGAATGATTGATCATTTGGTGTGTAAATGTTTCGATTTTATAAAACATTGTTTTTGTAATTTTGTAATCTGGACTTTATCTCCGCGACATACGATGATTCATCCAAACAAGTAAACAAATAATTAAGAAGATAGGAAAACACTTTGCATTAGCAAACAAACCAACTGATATATACGTGTAATACCTTGAACATTTTTTTTTTACAAAATACTTTAATTACACCGTCCCATTAAATGTAAGTCTTAAACATATAATCAGAAAACAAAAGACCTATAGCCTGTCCCCGCGTTCGTGGTTGTTCACGGATCGTTGTACAACTGGTACATCTATGTATAAAAAGCATGATCAAATTGGTCAGATTAAAGGGGACAATTGAAGTTAATTAATGGTAGTCCTGAACTTATGATATAATTGATATGTATTCAGATTTTATATTCATGCAGTATACAGACTGAAACTTATGATATAATGATATGTATTCAGATTTTACATTCATGCCAGTTATACAGACTGAACTTATGATATAATGATATGTATTTAGATTTCACATTCATGCAGTATACCAGACTGAACTCTTATGATACAATGATATGTAATTCAGATTTTACATTCATGCAGTATACAGACTGAACTTGATGATATAATGATATGTATTCAGATTTTACATTCATGCAGTATACAGACTGAAACTTATGATTAATGATGTATTCAGATTTTACATTCATGCAGTATCATGATAATAACATATGTGTTTCAGATTTTACATTCATACATAGCCGAGATACTCTGGCCTGACACCAGACTTAGACATTATAACAGATAGATGTCTGGCGTAGGCCAGAGCGCAGTAGTACTCGAAAACCTTAGAATAAGCCGATTAACGTTTTGTATCGGGGCCGGTCATCTCCGATCAGACTTCTTACCAGAATATTACCACGAGAATCGCCACTTTACCTTGGTCTTTTCAACAATGAATAATTTATTATCTAATTCATTCATCAATTTCATCACATATGCACGTTCTATAGTGTCAACCAGACAGTAGTTTCTTTTCCGCAACTTTAAATTCCTCTCGTCCGTCGTCGCCATTTCTCGTAGTATGCAAATCACCTTTAATCTCGATGATTGCTTTATTTGGGGTAGATATAATATTCATTTTGTTTAATAGACTAAGGTTGTGATGCTTCTCGGTGGTCAGTCTGAATCGGGAGATGACCTGACCCGATACCAACGGTTGTCGGCTTTATTCCAGGTTTTCGAGTACTATGCGCTCTGGGCCCACGCCAGACATCTATCTGTTATGTATGTCTAAGTCTGGTGTCAGGGCCAGAGTATCTCGGCTATTCATACAGTATACAGACTGAATCTTATGATATAATGATCTGTATTCAGATTTTACATTCATGCAGTATTACAGACTGAACTTATGTATAATGATCAGGTTTTTTGCCAGGCCTTATAGGGTCCGGTAAACGGACCCATTCCAATTGAAAAAAAAGCACTGTATTTTCCAAATTCCAGTCACTAATTTTCCAATCATGGCATTAAGTTAAAACCCGCAAATGATGTCTCAATATACCTCCGGTAATTCGGTTATTGATATAAAAATGTCTGTACGAGTCCATTCCACATAGGAAACATCATTTTTTAAATAGTTTACGTTGGCGGAAGCACCCCGATTTCAGTGGCAAAGTTCACAATTTTTTGCGACTTTGCAATCAAAACACACCAAAAATGCAGCCATGACAGGTGAGTCGGCAGGCCGATGACCGCAGGAAAAACTAACAGGGTGTACGGACGCAAAACATCAACCAGACATAAAAATAGGTATTATAAATGGCAATCCACAATTCATTAACATCAGGCACAATATTTGGGTCCTGTCAGTTGGTATTTTTTTGGCACGTGGCCAGAGGTTTTGTCTGCTATTTAATTTGTAAGTATCGGTTGTAAATAAAAATTTTTGTTTTGAATCCATACATTGTAGTTTGTGTGTAAATGTAGTATATTTCATTTTCAAACGTCTTTGACAATTTACATAGGCCTCATGTACTTGCATTTTACCATATTTTCTTGCATTGATCAGTATACATTTGTACTAACTTTGGACGCTCCATCGCCGACAGAGCATAAACAATAGGCCTACTCATCATTTGAACAAAATAATTTTGTGTTTAATCGTGTATGTATTATGTTCATTATCACCAAAAATTAATATAACATATTTTTTTTTCCTTTTGGTGCATGCATAATCAGTACTTTATTTGATATGCACAGATATTTTTTGGGATGCAATTATTATTTTCATATTTTTATCTTGAAGTAAAAAGTAGATAGCTCAAACTTTTTAATGGTGGTAAATGGTGTACAGAAAGCAACTTTTGTAAACTGAACAAAAATACTATTCGTACTGCTCTTTTCATTTGGATAAAGAGAAAAAAACTGTTTTCAGCGGTGGAGTATCTTTAACATGCATTATAAATTACATAACAGCATCAAAAATAATTAAAAATTTATCATATTTTTTTTATTTATTTTTTGAGTCAGCACTTCAATTAAAATGAATGATGATAATTCCCAATTTTTCAAAAACACTGACAATATTTTCCCAACTTTTGTTCAGGGTCCTTTTCCCAAAATAGCTTGGCAAAAACCCTGATGATATGCATTCAGATTTCCCATTCATGCAGTATACAGACTGAACTTATGATATAATATGATATGTTATTCAGTTTCCATTCATGCAGTATACAGACCATAATAATCTTAATGTCAAAACAGAATCAAGGGAGGGAAACTAACAGATCTTGATAATTACGCAAACGTCATTAAATTGTGAAATATAGAATCATCGAAAAATTAAGAGCTGCATGATTCTACTATGTGTTTAAGAGGGTCTGTATTCCATTAAGATCCTCCTGTCGATCAAGAAGATGAACCACAACACTTATAGCAGGACGTTGGTTATTAAGAACTTCTCCTTCTTGATTTTTTCTTTTGTCACCCCACGCATATAGTTTTACTGAAGGAAGTCGTGAAATTAACCACTCGCAAAAATATCCACGTTTACAGTGAGGAGATTTAAGAGCAAACTCTGACATCCTGGTAGTCTTAGAATGCAAAAGTGATAAATATTATTAGAAATGAGACATTACATTAGCAACAGAGGAAATAAATCTGCTGTTTGTTATAATACTTACCGCCGAAGAATGATACTGCTCTTCTCTCTACAATATCTTGTGGCCGGATGGCAATGTGTGGATGTGATCAGACGCATAATCACTGCAAAACGAATCAGAAATATTGAAAGAAAGTCATTGTGGAATAAATAGGGCAGTATCATTTACAAGTGGCTCAGGGTCCCATGACTGTGAATATGACACAATATGTTTACAAGGGCAGGTCAACATGTGAATGATTATGGCCTTCAAACTCTTTCACTCGGGTCGAGACCCCCCCCCCATGTAAAATTGTATTAGATTCCACCAATAATGAAGTCAATCCAATGTGGGGTTTCCAGATCCAAAATAACACGGTATAAGTATTTTAACAAGAAAGGAGCAAATGTATTCTCCAGACTAGGATTCGAACCCGGGACCTCCAAACCTAGCGAATGCTTTATTTGCTGAGCTACGTACTGATTACCACGATGTCGATTGACACAGTCAAATCCCGCTTCAGTATGATTTAACATTGATTAGGCATTTTTTTTTTTTTATGTCTGTTAGGGTTACATTGACAAAAAAATTAGGGTTGGTAGGTTGGATATATTTTTTTTTTTATATAGTGTCTTTCACTCTAAAATAACGGCCGGAACTGGAGTCTGAGATTGAAATCCGGGGAGGGGAAATAGGGTCGGGGGTAAAAATTATGGTAGGTCTAAAACAGACACATTATTTTTTTTGGCCATAGTCCCATCTTCCGCTGAATGCAATTTCAAATTTTGTTGTCACAAATTTTGCGACATCATAATTACCCGAAGGTGGGACTAATTTACTGTAAATTGTATTGTACTCTGACCACATCATCTTGGGATCTTGAAACCTTCATATTTCGCTACAAATATGTGCTAAAGTATAGGACTAATTTGAACAGCATTCGGCTGATGCTCTGATGTCCTGGGCTCAAATTCAATCTTATTGAAATTAGACTTTTATTTCTGCTCCACTACGATGCTCTACGTTACGCTCCAATACAAAATCTAACCAACTCTCCGTTCAAGGTCACCTCAGCATGACCCTTCAGTGAGCCAAGCAGCGTGTCGCCTATGAAATCTTCATTATCATTGAATCTCTAGGAAGTATAAACAGCTATAGGCTATTACAGTATCTCACAAGATGTTCCAATTCTAGGCCAGGGGTCATGCTGAAGTGACCCTAAACCAGGAGTTGTTTGATCTTTCATTGGAGCGTACCATCACAGGAGTTTGATGTTATGGCAATACTATTCAGTACAAAACACAAAAATCTGCAAACTTTCAAAATGACATGGTATTAATCTTATTGCGATGGGCAGAGATTTCATTATCTTTCAGGAGAGGCGGTACAATTGCAATTTCAGGGGGTACTTTTCTATATCATCTGTATGCTATCTAATGTAATTTAGCCCAAATCAGGCGGTACCACAGCCAGGTTCAACAGGCAAAAAGTATCAGTATATTGAAACCCCTGGATCTTATTGTATACTCGGCGCGGTTACACATTAAGACATTACTCAGAGCAAATTTTACATAACTTTTACTGAAGGTGGTCAAAAGTTTTTTTTTTAAGTTTGGCCAGTGAAGCATTTCATTCCTGGTCCTTTTACATATATAGTACATAGGGGTATTTTTTATATACATTTATATTACATATTATTTAAAGAGACGTCAAACTCCTGTGGTTTCATAGAGCATTGTAGAATTGTAATGGAGCGGAATTACAAGTCAAATTTTAATTAGATTGGTTTTTTTATGTATACCAATAGGAAATTACATATATGCATGTATATGCGAAGATTACCTAATAAGAGTTACATGACCCTTCTTCACTGGCAGGCATAGCACTGGCTTGGAAACGCGTATCGGACGAAACGAAAACCTGCAACCAAAGCTAAGAACACTGTCACTGAAAAACGATACAGATACAATTGGTCTGTCAAAAATGTGAGGGGGGTCTATATGAGACACAATGCACCCCCCGGGCAAGTAGTCATTGATGACAGCACTATTGAAGAACCCAGCGGGTATTATTTTGGCATCATACATTGGTTTAACGACTAGCTTTAGAATCCAGTCTGGGATTTCGTCCACTTCGCCTTTAGGATACAACCTCTCCATACCAGGGCCTTTTTTGGCTAACTGTGACCCATACGTGTATCCTTCACCGAAGAAATATTTATTTCTCAAAGGTGCCCTATCAACTGTGTGTTCTTTATAGTCGCCATGCTTAGCATGCTTCACAACAGAGTCTATTTTCTCCTCAATAACTTTACACTCTTCAGATGAAAACAAGCTACGTTGCTTGATACCTGCGTTGACTTTACGCAGTTCGTCCTCCCTTGACAGTTCATGTCTGTTATTTCTGTTCCGAAGTGAATTATATTTATCTGAACCATAGTGTTTCCGTTTGGAATCCGACTCTCTACTTCTGCCATATTCCACGGAGCGATAATGTGGCGACTGCAGTTTATGCCGCAGATCTCGATACGAGTCGGCCATCTTCCCTGTGAAATATCCCACAATTCCCTGATATAAACACACATCTCGCGGGAAAACTGACACGTGGTTTGAGTTTGGTGTCGCGCGAATTATCTAAAATTACATAAACGTATATATCTGATATTACTGTATACCTTGCATGATGTTTAGAATCCACATGCGCGTCCATCATGATGAACAATGGCGATTACATAGATTTATATAAGTTATAATAACTTCTTAAATGATTTTAAAAGTAATCAAAATTAATTTGGTTGGGGTTAACATCAGGGTCATTTGCGTTGCGTGTTGTTACACAGGGGTATGAGAATTCTAGTTACAGAACCATGGACCCACCAGAGTGCCATAAAACCTTTTTTTTAAATATGCGTTTTATGGGGTAGGTATTATGTAGTATGATTTTTACCTATTTTTGATCTACATGTAGATCCCATAGATTTACCTATTTTTGATCTAGACCCCATAGATTTACCTATTTTTGATCTAGACCCCTATATTTACCTATTTTGATCTAGACCCCATATATTTACCTATTTTTGATCTAGACCCCTAGATTTACCTATTTTGATCTAGACCCCATAGATTTACCTATTTTTGATCTAGACCCCATAGATTTACCTAATTTTGATCTAGACCCCATAGATTTACCTATTTTTGATCTAGACCCCTAGATTTACCTATTTTGATCTAGACCCCATAGATTTACCTATTTTGATCTAGACCCATAGATTTACCTATTTTGATCTAGACCCCATAGATTTACCTATTTTTGATCTAAACCCCTAGATTTACCTATTTTGATCTAGACCCCATAGATTTACCTATTTTGATCTAGACCCCATAGATTTACCTATTTTGATCTAGACCCCATAGATTTACCTATTTTGATCTAGACCCCATAGATTTACCTATTTTTGATCTAGACCCCTAGATTTACCTATTTTGATCTAGACCCCTAGATTTACCTATTTTTGATCTAGACCCCTAGATTTACCTATTTTGATCTAGACCCCATAGATTTACCTATCTAGATCCCTAAAACGCATATTTAAAAAAAATGTTTTGAGGGCACTCTGGTGGGTCCATATTTCTGTAACTAATTCCCAGATCCCTTGATGTTGTCTTCTTGCCATTTCACTGAAGCATGCCGCTCGAAGATTTGCTTTGATAGGGTCATCTCGAGTATGAAATAGTTGTTGTGTGTTATAGGAGACTACGGTACATATTCGTATTGTGTCTTCTTGTATGAGTTGAGGGGTTTAACGTACCGTAACGTATAATTCGTTTCCGGGAACGAGGCCTTCTTGTATTGGAACCTTTGCTCTATTATAGTGTTATATCACTGAAGCATGCCGCCGAAGACAACCCACCATATCGCATTATATAACTGTCAGCTAGGGGACAGAACCCATCTAGCCTTCCTCACTGGGTGGTGTAAAGGGGGCGACTTTAGAGTATTGAAAGTAAGTAATGGGGAAAGAAAAGATAAGATTCAAAATTTAGTTGCCTTTTAAGATATCGTGCATTAGGGGCAGCAGGTACAATTCTAACCAAGGACACCAAACAACAAGCTGTACCCTATCCCACTGTATCCGGTCACAAACAGGCGATCAGTTAAAACAGCAAGTTGTACCCTATCCCACTGTATCCGGTCACAAACAGGCGATCAGTTAAAACAACAAGCTGTACCCTATCCCACTGTATCCGGTCACAAACAGGCGATCAGTTAAAACAACAAGTTGTACTCTATCCCACTGTATCCGGTCACTAACAGGCGATCAGTTAAAACAGCAAGCTGTACCATATCCGGTCACAAACAGGCGATCAGTTAAAACAACAAGTTGTACTCTATCCCACTGTATCCGGTCACAAACAGGCGATCAGTTAAAACAACAAGTTGTACTCTATCCAGTCATAAACAGTTAAAATTTTAAGCCTGCGATTATGGTCGGTAGACAATAGTATTAAACAGTGTGCATCTTCGGTGTTGTGCTTTTTTCATCACAAAATATTAAGCGCAAGATGGTTAAGTAGATATTATATACAATATGCAGTAGATATTACATACAATATGCATTTAATAGCTTGAAGCTATGGCTAATAGAAAGTATGGTAAAAGAATGCCACTAATACCCGCGAATTATGGGAAAGGGGAACAACTCTTGTGATCTTGTGTAAACCTAGACAAACATTGAAATAACACAGAAAAACTTGGGGACATGAACCAATGGAAACAAAAACTAGTTCCCAAATAATTTATCATTTGAATTTAAATGAATTTCCATCAATTGAAAAAATGACCAATATGTGTATGCACTTTGATTTATCAAAACATTGTCTGTTTCATTGTCATCAAAAGGTATCTTCTTTATCCAGAAGTAAACATTGAACCTTAGGTGATATTTTTGTAATGAATTACAACTAATGTGCTGTATGTTTAAAAAATAAAACTATCAACTGCACACATACAACCGGCTTTTGTTAATCGTTTGTGTATTGCAAGGAGCTATTCGCCGCATGACTGAACACGAGAGCTATTATTTGGGTAACAAGTGCATGTGAAATAGATGAAGCGTGTCGAGGAATTGACCAATCAGCGAAGTGTTTGTCCCTAAGTATCACAGTATTGAGGCGCGGCACCGGTTATCAGACAGCAGTCGACGGCCTGAGTGTATAACAGAGGGGTGGGTACTACTGGCTGGTTAGTGTTCAGCTGAGCGGCGAATGCAGTAGCCGTGTTTTACTTGTCTCGTGGATACAACAGTCAGTCCATCATAATGTCGGAGACAAATGGACTTAACGGACACAGCAAGGATGCTGTTACGGAATTCTCATGGAAAGTGGGATTACTGAATTGCCACTCGAAATACATGACGGCTGAGAGTTTCGGAGAGGTGAATGTTGGAGGTTCATCTTTGAAGAAAAAACAAATCTGGACCATTGAACATGACACGGTTAACGAAGGAGAAATTTATCTCAGAAGTCCACAAACATTGGAAGAATCGTACATAATGCCCGATAAACATGGAAACGTATCTCTAAAGGAAAAGAACGCTGACTGTAAGTTTGTGGTGGAGTACGGTAGTGGTGAGTTTTCTGGGTTTTGGTCGTTCCGTAGTGTCGCACATAATTCTCTGCTCGGGTCCGGAGACGGTGATGGAATCAAGTGCTTCAATAAGGGTAAGCCTACAAAGATGGAGTTCTGGACAGTCCAGTTGTCCATTCATCCTCAGGTCAACATCAGACAGTTACGGAGAAATCGGTACGCTCAACTCTGCAACGACGAACTACAGTTTACGGAAACCATTCCCTGGGGAGCACAAGCGCTCATTATCCTAGAATTCCACAAAGGGAAATACGCTCTGAGAACCAGTGATGATAGATATCTAAATAATGATGGAAGTTTGTCCGAGGAATGTTTAGACACATCAAAGTTCACATTAGAAATCCATTTTGGAAAGGAAAAGACAACACGCGTCGGTTTGGCGTTTAAGGACCATGAACAACGTTACCTTACAGCTATCGGAACCTCTGCTACAATGAAAGCCAGGAATCTGACCGTTTCTAAGGACGAACTTTTCGCTATAGAGGATTCAGATCCCCAAGTTGTGTTCATATCAGATGCTGGCAAGATGGTGTCCGTAAAACAAGGTACGTATCGCATACAGAGTGTGCATTGTTAAAAAATATATAACTTGCAAACATAAAGCTCATATTGTCAGGAAACATTACATCTTTTACTACAGAGCATCAACAATTTCTGGGTTACGGTGCATTGATATTGGAGTCTGGTACGATTAACGTCCTTGACCATGTAAGTACACAAGGTTTAGTTTACATATAGTTTTAACGTCCTATTAACAGTCAGTGTCATTCAGAACGTCCGCGAACCACGTGATAGAGTTGACAGCACCTAAGTTATTGTACCAATTTTACTAATGACCACCCAAACTTACTGTTGACCACCCAGGCTAGCCTGACTGTTGTTGGGACAAGACAAACCTTACTCTACTTGATGCAGACAGACGCTGGCCACGTAACATTGCACGTGCAACACTCCGTCTAGTGCTTCACGCGCCATTGTTTAGGGAATGACGGCTGCTGATGCCGTCACCAGGGTAGATGACTCATGACCTACCCTCGACACCAAATCTCTTACTATGGGGCTACAGGGACGTGCCATAGTCATTGTACATTTTGATAACAAAGGGAAGGTATACCGTCTAACATAATGCTAAATCGAGTAGGCGAAATGATTAAATATATGCATGATTATGACAACACTTACTACAAGCACGTTTTCGGTTGTTCACAAGGTATCTAATTCCTATGTAAATACTTTAATCGGTGTTTCTGTAATCGCGGCTGATTTCTGTCTACATATGACGAGGGATGTGTAGACATTACACTTGCATGTGCGTGCTTGTCAATATTAAAGAACGACTTCACGGAACAGTAGTTTTTATTTCGGGACGACAAGCTGTCCTAACACATTGTGTGCGCCAATCCAGGAAGTGTAGCCGAGTATCGATCGGGTCACAGACGCTGACGGCTACTGGTCATAAGCCTTACTGATCAACAGGTTACGGCACGAGGCTCATGTTTTCGTCTGCCTTGTTTAAACAGTTATGTCACTAAATCGGGAATTAATATGTTTGGCGCCTCTCAACTTTTACCTGTCATTGCAACAATGTGTGTTGAAATTGCATGCTCCTTACAACTGGTTGTGGAGCCATAAATAAATAAGTTTTAAAACACGAAGTTATGTGTGATAAAACATTGTTTTGAGTAAAGAAATTAATAAAACGAGGCAAGGTATTTCCGGACATGTGCAATATTCCCATAACTATACATTAGGTATTAACCTTGCATGATTGTAAAAGGCGACTAATTTTGGTATCTTACTTTTTATTTTCACAACTTATTCTTCACCCATTTTGGCATGAAGCTAAGCGTTCGCCCCTGTGAGGAAGGCTCTAGATTCTGCTCTGTGGCCGAGACGAAATATAGTCGATAAAATGGTAGACACGACGCAATGTTTCCATAGTGTCTCGCCGTGCTGTTCCTTCAAAATTGTTGGGAGTCCGCGAATACACTAGTCACAACCTGCACTCCCACAGACACCAGATACATGAGAAACCATCCTTAAAAATAAACGTGGTAAACCAATCGGGCAAACTCACAGCCAAAGATTATTGGCGCTAATCTCCTGATTTCTATCTTCTTCCGGTATAATGCAAATGCACATATTGCCCAGATTATTTATTTGAGACGATTCTTCTTTAAACAAGAACGTTATTTCAAGTAAGATTTGGAATCCTGTGCATGCTGGACAACTCTTCCGTTTTTTTGTTTAAGTAAGCTACTGGGTATCATCGTATATTGGGTGTGAACCGACATCGTCTGACTTCCGGGTCTGTCTGTACATGCACTTTCAATTTTATGGCTGCCCAGACAAACACGTGCATGTCCTATCTGGGATCAAATAGGGCCACACAAGGGCCAGTTACACGCCATGGAGATGTGGTATGCCACTAGACGTAACCCAGTAACAAACCACTACCATCACAGGTCTGGCCCACCGACTTTATTGGAGGAGGGAGGGTTGGGCCGAATGAGTACACAGGTCTGGCCCACCGACTATATTGGAGGAGGGAGGGTTGGGCCGAATGAGTACACAGGTCTGGCCCACCGACTATATTGGAGGAGGGAGGGTTGGGCCGAATGAGTACACAGGTCTGGCCCACCGACTATATTGGAGGAGGGAGGGTTGGGCCGAATGAGTACACAGGTCTGGCCCACCGACTATATTGGAGGAGGGAGGGTTGGGCCGAATGAGTACACAGGTCTGGCCCACCGACTATATTGGAGGAGGGAGGGTTGGGCCGAATGAGTACACAGGTCTGGCCCACCGACTATATTGGAGGAGGGAGGGTTGGGCCGAATGAGTACACAGGTCTGGCCCACCGACTATATTGGAGGAGGGAGGGTTGGGCCGAATGAGTACACAGGTCTGGCCCACCGACTATATTGGAGGAGGGAGGGTTGGGCCGAATGAGTACACAGGTCTGGCCCACCGACTATATTGGAGGAGGGAGGGTTGGGCCGAATGAGTACACAGGTCTGGCCCACCGACTATATTGGAGGAGGGAGGGTTGGGCCGAATGAGTACACAGGTCTGCCCCACCGACTATATTGGAGGAGGGAGGGTTGGGCCGAATGAGTACACAGGTCTGCCCCACCGATGATGGAGGAGGGAGGGTTGGGCCGAATGAGTACAAAGGTCTGGCTCACCGACTGATGGAGGAGGGAGGGTTGGGCCGAAGGAGTACATTGTATCGGGTGCTTCGTAAAGCATTGTATTGCATTGCTATTGGAACCTTGTAGAGGGCAAGGTCATATCCTAAACAAGTTCCCAGCTTTGTGAAAATGGTCATTGACCAATCCAGCGCGGGCTCGTCCCATCGTTTAAAATTGCGTTTATTATGAGATTTTGCTAAAAATGGTCATTGTGGACATCAATAGCCGAACTCTGTGATTTCTGAACAGTAAGTCTCACCTATAGAGCGTGTAAATTATAAATAGCTTGTGAAGGTATAGAAGGTATATTATATCTGGTCATTATGTTACAGGAATGGATATATCCGCTAACCAGACGGAGGAAGCCGAGACAGAAACATTCCAGGCTCAGTACCTACAGGACAAGTCCAAGTGGGTCATTCGTACTAATGGGAGCAAGTACTGGGCAATGGTCAACCCGGGCTCCGGTATCCAGGCAAACAGTAAAGAAATGTAAGTATTGTAGCTATTCAAATCAAGTACAAGGCAAGTATGTATTTGGTAAAAGTGTTGGATTTAAGCCATAAGGTACTAGTGTTATGTTGCTCCGTTCTTGGTATTCTTGTGTGCCTCCAGACAACGGACTGCCCTTGCATGACCTTGGCTTTTGAATCTACTTGTCAGTGCTCAGGATCTGAAATGTTTTTCCTCACTACAATGTCTTTCCGTCCTTCATTTTCCCAGTTTCCACGACCCCATCTGTTGTTGAATGGTCTTGGTGACTGCAAGGAGTTTGAACCATCTCAGGACTTTGTCCTTAATGTTCGCCTCGACCCTCTGTGCCTCCTGTTACACTATCCTCATTGTATATGTCTCTCCGTTCTTCATTCTTTTCTCTTTTTTTTTTGCCTGAACTGGTTGTGTTGGGGATACCTGTGTTAACGTTGTGTTGTCTTTATTCACAGCAAAGATTCGTCGCTGTTTGACATTCAGTGGCAAGGAGACGGTACTGTTGGGTTCGTGGCCCAGAATGGTAAATACATATCCCACAAGTCCACAGGAGCGTTGGTGGCTACGTCAGACACGCTGGACGAGAAGGAGAGGTACAAGGTGAAGATCACCAACAGGCCGAACCTGATCCTTAGGGGCCCACACGGCTTCGTGGGCATCAAACCTAACGGCGAGTACGTGTGTAACAAGGCGCAGTATAGCCTTATACTTCTGGAAGGCAACAACGACGGCACATATTACATGAAAGGTAAGCAGGGGCAGTTTTACAGTCAACCTTAGTGATCCTATCGGGAAATATGGAGTCAGCCATGTTTGATAACTTGCTATGTAGAGTGGTTTAGTTAGCGTAGCACGGTTCTGCTGTATGGCAAAGAACGTGTTCAGATCGGGTTTACCTTCATGCTTTTAATTGCTTTCTTAAAAGTATATCATTATAAATTTGCCTTAATGTCTAAATACATCCCAATTTTATTCCTTCCATTTGAGTTTTGAATAAAATCTTCATGTCATTTAACATACTGTTATCTCGCATTTCAGACTCTAACGGGAAATACTGGAGTCTATCAGACGACTGTCATGTGATTGCGGACGGCGATGTCCCTACAGCCTTCACCATAGAATTTCACAGACAAACACACATCTCCATCAAGGGGCCAAACCAACGTTACATCCGAGGGGAACAGAATGGAAACTTCCGGGTCGTCGCAGAACAACTCGGAGCAGATACGTATTGGGAGTTTTAAAACATGAGGATTTTCAATGAATTAATGTCCTCAAAAATTACCAAAAAATGTGCAATGACATAACATCGGATAAACGAATAAAAGACAAAAGTGATAACATTCCGTTTATTCCTATTAACCAATTAGGAGGTGATATTACTTAACCTTTGTCAAAGTGACCAATGAAAAGACACGAACTTCGTGTTGTGGACCAATCAGGATATTGATATTACACAAGTCTGGTCCTGTGTGTTCCAGGTCTTCCTGGTATATTGCTGGTTTGGGATCACGACTTCCGGTTTAGGCAAATTTTTCCTTTCATAATGCCAAAAAGAACCAAATGTATATGTGGAGTAAGGCGGATTAACCCACTTTTGATCACAGGTGAAAGGAAGAATCGGTGGATTATATAGGATTATATACAAAACGCCGACATATTGTGTACGCTAGACTGATTGAGTAAGGTGAGCGAGGACTGCGCGGGATGTGTATGTGGAGAGTGGAAGGGGCTTTTTAGTATTATTATATAATACTGAATGATAGAGAAGGCGCTTTATAATCAAATCTTTTGTAATAAAATGTCATCGAAAAATAAAGCTTCAGAGGATGAAAAGCTGTGTTATTGTTATACATGAAGGGCTTGTCATCATTCGATCTTGAAAAAGACCGAGTTTGGGGAAGGCATCTAATCCCGGATACAAGTATAGGGGTTGTAATGCAAGTCAGCCGATGGATTTAAAAGAATAACAAGATGAAATGGTCTGAAAAGTCCTATGCTATATCAACGACCCATAACACACATACATGACCCCTAATGGTATTGGGCATAATTTTGTGGATCAATCTTATAAACGTGTGATTTTGATAGAAAAACTATTGAATATGTGCGAGATTGGTTATAATTATACATTTTTAGAGATTTTATCGATCGGGCTCCATGTGAGACGAATTCTGTATTTTAGCTGACGTCTTAACAAAAAAAATTGATGATTGAAACTGTTGGTTGTGTGTGTACAGTGCGGGTTAGTTCGGGGACGATCGATATTTTAGCCGACGCCGCCACGACTCACGCGAATTGACGTTTCATCAGTCTTTTAGCGTCAGTGCATGAATAAGATATGTGCACGCGCTGGCGAGAGAGAAATGCCGTCTAAACACACATGTCATTATCAGCATAGACTTAGTGGGAAGTTTGCTGGGGTGATTCTTGTGTACTCAGCAAATTAGGAAAATGGATTTCAAATGGTATACTTTACTGTCACCATAGATATTCGACAACAGTATCATATTTACTAGAAATTTCATGAAAAAGTCCACAGCTTATTAGTCAATTTATATAGGGCGCTTAATTAGTATCACGAACAAAGGAATTTATGAAGGAAAAATTGTCAAACTTGTAAAAGATTCAAATGAAGGTGACCTTGCGTGTTAATTATAGTTAATAACTATAATACACATCACAAACTGATGCTCAGGGAAGAAATGTCAGTTCTCTAAATCAGGCTTGTTGTTATTGTTTTATTACTGTACAACGAACACGGACAAGAAAATTCGAAAGGAATTCCTGGACAAATTGTGCAGAACCAGAACTGCCGACTATATACTATAATTAGTAGCCACTGGGAAAATTCCGGAACGTAGACAATGACCAATGACAATGGTCAAGATTACAAATTCCTGCTGTAGGGGCGAAGTCACAATGACCAGTTTATATATAGGTATCGTCCGACAGGTGACCGACAGATGAACACATGTGTGTATTGGGACGTGACCATCGATACCTGATAGATATATCAACACCTGTCTAGCTATCACACGCCTGATAACAGAAGGTTAATTATTGGTCAGGAGAACAAGGGGATGGTCAGTAGATATAAACATCAGTGTCGTTACGGCCGCTTCATTTTATTAGATGTCATGGCCGCCAATATTCGTCTAGAGCAAGGCTTGTAAAACAACAATTGCTTAAAACCAACGGTTAAATATAATGCATATTAACCGTTGGTTGGAAATTCATGTCAAGTCCCTATAGTTTAAATTAGATCTTGACCCGCTAAGCCTTTATCAAATCTAGAGCTATAATAACTACAGGAAAAATTATCATTTATTGAGATCGTGACCATTATGTCATTTGGAAACAAGAGCAAAGCTAATTTTTTCAATGAATTGTTGCAAGTAAGCAATGCTTCAAAAACAGTCTTACAACAGTTAGTTGTTCTGCTTTCGACATTACAGGCTGTTTGCTGATAATGAATTGCGAAAATTGCCTAAGTAGTTGTGCTCAAGGTCATTGAAATAGCTTGCTACGATCTACTTATGCTTGCGTCACTGAAGTGGACCAGCCTCTCGCGCTCGATGGTTTATTGACCCAGATAAGACAGAGAATAGCCACTTTCGATTTTCTCAAGTGACCTTCTTGTGTATTAAGTGGCTATTTTGTCAATTGATAAAATATGGACCACTTTTCTGGAGTCCAGCCTCCAGCTTGTAGGAGCAGACGACTGCCTACTGCAGTATTGACTTGGTCTCTGCAAGCATGCAGCTATAGAGAGCAACCATGTCGACAGAAAATTGGAAATACAGAAAGAAAAAAACGCTCAAAAATTCGTCACCCGTTCTGAGTTTTGTACAACGGAATGATGTACAAGTACGTGGATGTCGCATAACAATAGGGTAACGATTGTTCAACTTCCTGCAAATGTCATTCTATCAGCAAGGGCCATCCGTCCTCCAGGGGGTTCCATCGAACACCTTTGAAGAAGATCCGATTCCGCTCCGGATAACGAACGTGACTTCATCAAGTACTTGCCCAAGTTTCAGTATTTCCTGCTTGACAAATCCCCTATTTCCTTGATATCATGTTCTTCCTATCTCATTCTAAAACTTCGTTACTAACACGGTTTTGACCAAATGGGTTAATAAGATATTGTAAATGTTTACTACATAATTGTTTTGTATTGCAATGAAACACCGGCTTATTTGATGAAAGTGGATGTAAAAGGTCAAGATCATTGCAGGTCGACGTTTGCTCCCGAGATAAGTTTTAATAAAGCTAAATTTCTACAGTATTTGTCTTGTAATTTATCTTCATTTGGGGATTGTTTTGAGTTTTCATAGTATGTTACCAATGAGCCGCGACCAGTGATCAGAGAGACAGATCATGGCGTCTGATGACGTCATCCATCACCAGCAGACGACGAAAACGCCTATTTGTTGTGGGCGGTATATTAACTAGAGTGTGAATGATCAAAAGAAATGGAAAGAAATGTTTGGATTTAAATCGACAATTCCCATGAGTGTACAATGTGTACTTTAAGATATTTATAAAAGTCCAAAGGATTAACGTTCTGCGATGATAACCATGGTTACTTGTGTTATGTGTCTGCTATGTTTATGTAATGTAAAATCATGGTTCTAAAGCTCAAACTGCTTTATAATAATTGTTCCGCCGTCTGTGGCAATACCTAAAGTGACATTATACTGTATTGAAATCCGAACACTGCGGTAGGTGACAACACACTTCACGTATATGGTCAGGTAAAAGTTTAACACATTTCCAAAATTCTGATATTTTATACGAAAGACTAATTTTGCATCAAATGGTCACACATCTCGAGCGGTCAAGCAGGTGGTCATACACGTCAATGACTATGAAGACAGGACATGAAGCAATCATGTTTACTTGCCTTCTGATAGTTTCAATTATGTATATAGACGTCATTCATGACTTTGAAAGACTGGCGACGAAACAATACAAATTTGTTTTTTTTTATTTCCATGGCAACAGTTTTCTGGTATGTTTTGTTTTTATTTTGCATGTGGGTTCATCCCCATTTCGATGGTTTATTTTGTAGCAGACAGTGAACGATTATAGTACGGCGTTATGATGTAGGGAGTGATAAAGAACGTAATTTTGTATCACGTGACCAACCCTCCGCACCTGGTCCACCCCTTTATCATCATATAGAGTACACCTGTAACGCTGGATACCATCATATCCGGAAATCAAGCAGACGTATATACCATTGAACTGTTTCCAGCCGATTCCTACCGATAAAATCCCAATAAAACCTAATGACGACTAATAAACACTGTCGATAAAACAGAGACATATAAGTGCGATTGGTTTTACTAGAGAACACTGGTCATGGAATCGATTCCAACGGAGAGAAGCGTCACAAAACTTGATGTTAATATCAAACGCCAAAGTCAATTGTACTCTATATCATATACCGATATATTACAGAGATGGATTGAGGATGGCATAGTCAGTACAAAAACAATCGATAAGAACTTCTTTTGAGAAAAATATTCCCATTCTAGAAGGGTAAGACAAGATGCCTTTTCGTATATTAGTTAAATGCTAGAATGGACCTGGTAATGTTTCTTTATCAGAGCTCTAGCAAAGCCGATCTGATGAAGCCATCTAGGTTTTCAAACTCTACATGCATCATTTGAAGAGCACAAAACACCATTGGCTTTATACATCAACTTCTTAGAACCCCTGTGGCACCTCCGTAACTCATTTCTTTTTCTTCTGAACCCTCATCCAATTTCCGCCAAAATGGCTGTGCCCAGTTTCAATTTCAATCTCGATTGGAAAATAAAGCCCATATGTTTTTATCAAAATATTCCAAAGTACGGTACAACTAAACTTATATTGACATTAAGGGCAAATTACACCAGATATTGGTAGATTACCAAACACCGTGGTTAATGCTCACACCAGATATTGGTAGATTACCAAACACCGTGGTTAATGCTAGCGTGCATGGTAAGACCAAGATACCGTCTCGCCGATTATAGTAATCCGACTGGAGTAAAGGTCAAAGTGACAATGAATTATGTGAACAAATCTTACCCAATACTCTGATGAAGACGTAATACTGTGTTAAGTATAGCTGAGCTGCTGTCGGGAGCAGATTACTCGGTTTGTTTGGCGTAAAGATGTACAGATCAATAAACATGCCTTGTCTGACAAAACAGGAATCGATCGACCTTACCTAATATTGGTGCTGCCTTACACACGGCACAGGTTCAGCAGGATGCGGCGGCGGCACACCTCCCGAGCACGCCCCAGAGAGATGTCGCTGACAACGTGTGCTCAGGTCACATTGTACACCCATTTCTATACATTAACCAGACAACTCTCTAAAGCAATTGTCTCGGTGATGTCGGAGTATTGTTAAGACGTATCTACATCGAAATACCACAGACCAAAGTGTAATGCACAAAACGTACTTGAAAGCATTAAATGTTTGGTTAAAGTATTGCAGAGTTCATTGACATCTTTGTATATGAATAGTATTAATGATATTAATGACATGTATAGCACAATATTAGTGAAATGAAGACATCTTTCGTGTCTCGGTTGGTGTTTCGTTAAGCAGTTTTATTGCATGGGCTTTGTATCTTTATTCAATATGTTGCCCAATAAGTTAGCTTTGGGAAAAGAGATGAATTCAACTGTGTAATTTTGCCTTGGTAATTGACTTTTGTTCTGGACAAATTTCTTAAGGCTGAATTCCTAATATTTTAATACCTTTGCCATGCTGACACCTTAGGTTTTGACTTTTATGTGGTATCTTTGTTAATTTGCTGATGCCTCTGTTTTGACTATTTTCGGTATGTTTAATTCGTCCTTTGTTCTGTAATCCTCTTGGTTATAATCCTGTTTACAAATCCCTCGTGAGTCTAGTGGGACAATGATAGTTCACACAACATATAAATGGAAGAGGCACTTAGCTGTAGGATGGTGACAGGTATTTCATTGTCTCTAACACCGACTGTGTACTTTGAGGTAAAACAGATGTTTATCTGTCGCATCCCTTCATCATCTAGGTCCTTTATAATGGGTCGGATCGATTGACCTCTGATTACTCAGAATCACTTACAGTCTGATTGTAATCTTCTGTTCCGTTTTGTCATCATTATGTCAGCGAACAATTATCAATAAACTCGCAATATCTTCTTAAAACAAAGCCAACCGTCGTAACCAATGTAGTCCACTCAGACAGTTGAGTATATTGTGTGTCATACTGTCATTTGTTACCGAATACCACGCTATTATCAGTTCTCCATTAACAAAACAGCGAAAGTAGTCTTATCAACAAAGAGGTAATCTGGTACCATTTCTCTAATTTTAGAAATGTCATACTACCATATGAATATTTCGCCTAGATATTGAAATCGAGTTTAAACAAAGGATCAATGCCCTCTCCTATTAAAATGAAGGCACCAATGTTGTGCCTGTTTCTTTGTAAGTTAGTTGGCCACCAGCACGTGCTGTTGTTATTGTTTACTGATAAATTCCACTTAATCAGAACAAGTAGATTCCAGACAATGATGTATTGGTTTTGATAACCACGTGACAATCATCCTCAACGCCTGGCAGAGAGAAAATGGTTACAATGTAAAAGCACCGTGATAACTAGATCACGGCACCCGCTCAGTAGTTACGACAAGGGGTAGTCTAACGGGCAGCGACTTCAGGAAGTATCCGTATACCAAAGTTTGCCTGGTCCATTCCCGAGGTCTAGACCAGAAAATGATGGAATCGTCTATTAAAACCAAAACACACCTCACCAGTTACATAGATAGGGAAGTCTTGATGGGTTTATTGACAAAACAACTACAGATAAAGAGTGTGGCACGTGCAGAAGCTAGTATCTTCTTTCCTCATCCGTCGGATTGTTTAATCAACTACACCAATATTTAAAGCCATTTCCACATTTCGTCCTTATCAGATGAAACTAAAAACGGCCGGGATCATTTTACTCACGTTATCGGACGATGTTTCTCTTTGATTCAGGAACTAATATTTCAATCTTTATAAGCGGTCACCCATATCGTTTAAAAATCATTGAGCCGCTAAATAAGAAAACTTCGTGTTTCCGATTCTATAAAATGCGTGGACATATTTCTTAACACATCGCCTACAAATCTGACGTACAAACTATCCCGACTATTCTTGACGATTCGTCACATTTTCATGGTCATTATATATTGGTACAATTTCTGTCGCGTTCCTCGTTTTTAAAGCGATTTCAATGATACCGTGACTTTTCATTCCCATTATTGATGATTTCCAAATGAATGAATCAAAACAGCAACAAGTGATTACACATCCCTTTTTTCGAGCAACAAACATAATCAGCTAAATAAATAAATTACCACTCGGTAATTTAAAACATCAAAGGTGATTACATGATAATGAACTTGATGATCTTAATAACGATGAATAATTTATAGAGACAAAGCCACTACTGCACATCTGTTGATGTCTAATCACCTGTCGATCGTAATCCATTATATCATTGTCAAGACATTGATTGACATCATGACTCACACAACCGTACAAGGCCTTCATACCTTCATTGATTAGGAAATGGTACACTGGTTGTAGAGTTTATAGTCCTTCAGATATACCCAGTGACAGCATCTGTTTCACCTGTTGTGATCTTGTAATGACTTTAAATGTGAAAATTATAAATAACATATTCTCGAGTTTGTAATGTTTCTGTTATATAACGGTCTGTTTTGCGACCGTGTCGTAATTGTAGGTATTTGGTACTCGTACATGGATGTATCCAAATAATTCAGACAGACGAAAACGGAAGTCGGCGAGACATTATAACTATAAAGTCAAACATAGGATTGACGGATGAGGACAGTAGGGATTGTGTGGTTACTACCACGGAGAATTAGGTATACCAACCCAAGTGTCCAGTAATTCTAGATCTGCCCCGGTCGTTGTGTTACGATTTCCGTTAGGCGTGACAATGGTCAAGAGAGGTTTTTCGTCCTGTGGGTTCATGTCTCTATCAGTATTGATGATAATCAGCAATATAACTCAATATCTACTGTCCTGTCAGGAAGGAAGATATAAAACCTAATGATTCATATGCAATAATAAAAGTATCAATATGGTGACAGCACGTGTGACTCACGCGCGTCACAATATATGGCGCTATTATGTCATCGGATAAGTTTTTTGCGGTAAAAATTATATATCCCTATAATTATTGCAAGATATTGCCTTTCCAAACCTCAAAGTGCCAGCCAAACTGTCTTTAATACGCAAATTTGTTTTACATAGATTTTTCAGTTTTATCTCTCCGTTTTCAAAGCTCATTTCCCATCAGGTCGAAGACCATTTATTTTGAAGAGATTTTCATGGGGACGCCTTAACATTGAAATTAAAGACAGTTCTTTTTCGATGTGCCATTGGCTCCAGTTTACAAGGTTCTATCAGAAGGTCACCCGACACCAGGATGGTCAAGTCTACATATTATTTGTAGAAGTCATATGTAGGTGGAATCTTTGTATGACTGTACCATGTGACTGTTTGTTTTATGTGTGTCTTGATAAAGGTACAAACTGCCTTGAAAACCTGACAATCTATTTAATCTACACAGTTAGGATAACAATTTTTTCCCACATTGATTAAAAGATCACCTTTGTCCAGTAAAACACTATCAGGTGATGTTGAGTTACCATGACAACACAAGTGACCAAGGACATTCCTGTGTGTTACTACACAGGAAGTGTTCCTCCTCAGTCAGCAGGCTGACGTCCTGTTGACAGGAAGTTCTATACAGTCTACTTCCGGTTGATAACTGTAACTGAATTGTTGTGTCTTTCCGGACGAATGTAAAAAAAAACCATGATAATGATAACTCCTTTATGTGTGTACATGTACTTTTATTAAGACACTATATTTTTCAACAGAAAATTATAAGTAATGTACTCTCAATCAAAAGAAATGTGATTGGAATATTTTTATTTCTGTTTTGTTATCATTATTTTTGGAGTTTGGTCACTTAATACTTTTATTTAAAGCTTGTTTAGCATACTCTGTTAAGACATTCAATTTAAACAAAAATATTTCCCCTCAATTCCTCCCACCTCATCCAAGTAAACACACCATAAACAGAGTAGGAAAGGCACCTGCATATGAAAATTCTTACAACAACTCTAACAGACAAAACACAACACCAATGTTTATTTATTTACAGAATCACAGAGAATACCATAAAGTTTATTTATTTACAGAATCACAGAGAATACCAATCTAATGTGGAACCTGACACTTTATATCAACAAAGATATCACAATACTGTTATATTTATATGTTATGAGAACTGTTCACCAAAGTCAATACTGTGATGTTCCAACTGACAGTAACAGTAATATCACACAATGATAACATGATTTCAGACACTTAAATACTATTGGACACACTGTCTAGTTCCATTTCTTCCCAATCCAGACCAGAAGCCGTTAATCACTCGTCCAGAATACCTAGTGATGTGGACAGAAATCTCTGATACATTTAACACTATAAATACAAAGTCGGCTTGACCAGAGTCAAGATTTGTTAGAGTGAAATCCAGGTAAGGGTAGGTGGAGTCCGGGTTTGGCCTGGAAGAAGGTGTATGATAGTACAACATTGGTACAGTCCGCCAGGAACGCATCATCATGGAACTCCGGGTCTATATAGAAAAACACAGGCAGATCCACCTGGAATACACAGAAAACTTAGTTAGTGTTGAGTAAAAACAAAAGATTTACCAGGTATCGGTCAGAAAATATAGAAATAATGCAACCACTTTTTACTTTCAACAGAGGATAATAAATGAATTATACATAATTTCAGATATACCCGATATTTATTCATAATTTCAGATATACCCGATATTTATACATAATTTCAGATATACCCGGTATTTATACATAATTTCAGTCAAACCTGGTATTTATACATAATTTCAGTTATACCCGATATTTATACATAATTTCAGTTTTTCTCGATATTTATACATAATTTCAGTCATACTCGATATTTATACATAATTTCAGTCATACCCGGTATTTATACATAATTTCAGTCATACCTGGTATTTATACATAATTTCAGATATACCCGGTATTTATACATAATTTCAGTTATACCTGATATTTATACATAATTTCAGTCATACTTGATATTTATACATAATTTCAGCCATACTCGATATTTATACATAATTTCAGTCATACCCGGTATTTATACATAATTTCAGTCATACCTGGTATTTATACATAATTTCAGTCATACTCGATATTTATACATAATTTCAGTTTTACTCGATATTTATACATAATATCAGTCATACCCGGTATTTATACATAATTTCAGTCATTCCTGGTATTTATACATAATTTCAGATATACTCGGTATTTATACATAATTTCAGTCATACCTGGTATTCATTCATAATTTCAGTTATACCCGATATTTATACATATAAATTTCAGTTATACCTGATATTTATACATAATTTCAGTTTTACTCAATATATATACATAATTTCAGTCATACCCTCTATTTATACATAATTTTAGATATACCTGGTATTTATACATAATTTCAGTCATACCTTGTATTTATACATAATTTCAGTCATACCTGGTATTTTTACATAATTTCAGTTATACCCGATATTTATACATAATTTCAGTCATACCCGATATTTATACATAATTTCAGTTTTACTCGATATTTATACATAATTTCCGTCATACCCGATATTTATACATAATTTCAGTCATACCCGGTATTTATACATAATTTCAGTCATACTCGATATTTATACATAATTTCAGTTTTACTCGATATTTATACATAATTTCAGTCATACCCGATATTTATACATAATTTCAGTCATACCCTCTATTTATACATAATTTTAGATATACCCGGTATTTATACATAATTTCAGTCATACCTTGTATTTATACATAATTTCAGTCATACCTGGTATTTATACATAATTTCAGTTATACCCGATATTTATACATAATTTCAGTTATACCAGATATTTATACATAATTTCAGTTATACCCGATATTTATACATAATTTTAGTTATACCCGATATTTATACATAATTTCAGTTATACCCGATATTTATATTTCAGTCATACCCAGTATTTATGTTTGAACAATTATGATCATAACCTCACAGAACAATTACAATGGTACCACATTTAAAAGGTGTTGTCAGAGTTTTAAGGATTTATAATGTGTCTCATGAGTGTACAGCTTCTGTACTCAACATCACCACAGACTCACAGACTGATACAGAGAGGCACAGTAGATGGGAAAGACAAGAAACATAGAGACCAAAAATGAAATAGGAACCAGTCATTGAATCCATTGATACATCATACTAGATATCATTACTTCCCTAGGGCTTTGTTTCAACACTGTCTATGTAGGTAACTGGGGCTATCTATAAGTACACTGTACTAGTCTGGGAGTTGAAATCCATGTTCAAAAGAAAAATGTTTTGTTTTCAAAGAAATCTGAAATGAAAATTGGCTATACTGCTACATATCCTTTTTGTTTAAGACTTTATGACAAAGTCTAATAAATAACCATCAGGAATGACAGAGTAGTTGAAATGAATATTGAATCTTGTGAAAATTCACCATGAGTCTCGTACATGATGAATTTTCCATGGTGATTTATTATAAAATCTTTGCTGTTTCTGTGAGTGGGGTGGTTTGTGTTATCGGAGTATGACTCACTACACTGACTCCCCAGTCAAATTAAACCCCAGAAATCAGCAGGTTCAGCAGACTTCCTTCTTTTCTGCGGAATGATAGTCATTCTACCATTCCTTCAACATTTCAACCCAAAACTAGAAAAAATGGACGATGAATCATTATAAAAAGCTTAGTCACAGAGCAAGGATAAGCATTCACACATGTACTGTAAAAAAATTCGTACCAATATGTACCTAAGGGGCAGACCCTACTAATGGAAAGGGCTGTGACTTAACAACTGTTACAGACAAATTCCTAGGTTTTTGTGACAGTTTGCATTTTTCCATGTTAAAGGCAGCCTCGCTATACTTGTATGTTTCAAACCATGCTGCAATTCTTATCACATAAGGCTGAAGAAAACATCGGATCATTTTAGCAGCACTCAAAGACGTAAAAAACAAATAAACATCTGCAAGATTCAGAATGTAAACCTTGATGACATAATTGGATACAATGCAGGGGCAGTGTGTAAAAGATGAACTGACATTCACATTTCCATTAATAAATGAAAGGAATTACAGAACATAGGCACAAAGTAAACAATGTCCTAGCTATGGTCTCACTGCTCCAAACTTCACACAACCGAAAAAATTAATCATGATTGATATAATTCACCAGCATCACTTCTAAAAAAACCTTTTTTTTCAATATTTATTTCATCATGTTTAACTGTGACTCAGTGAACATTAAATGAGGGTTAAAACTGAACCACAGTTTTTATAGCATTTACTGTCCCTTGTGTGTCTGTTTACTGTGAGCAGCTGAGGTCATTTGGAGGTCAGATTTCACTGTTGGAGCTGGTGGCTACCTCAGTATAAAACTAACAGGGGAGAACATGCCATAGTGAGAAAATGGTGAAATGTGCTCTGCTACTAACAATAGGTAGCCAGAGCAGCACAGCTTTTCTATTTCTCTGTTTCCAATAAAATCACTATGATAATAAAGATCAGTTTTGATTCATGCCCTTCAGATATTGACATGAGGCTATGGCCCTCAAACATAAAGTTATAACATTAAATAAGATTGACACAATTTATTCCATGTAGAGCTTTGAAGTTAAACTAAGCAGCTAGTCCACAGTTTCTATAACACCCTTTAATTGGAACTGACATTAACAGCGTTGTAAGTTAAAACCTTGGTAAGGGAAAAAAGGAGTCTGGCAGATAAAGTTAAAAACACTAGAATATTTACGTAACTAGTTCGGAAATAAAATCAGGAAACTTCAAAATAAAACGTCCTGACTAAAAACATCGGTACTGGAACCTGGCCGATAAAGTTTGGCTAATCACCTAAGGATGTATCAAAACAGAACCAGAATATATCAAACATCCCGTGTAAAAACATCAAAAACATTTCTATAAATGTAAACTTGCATCCTTACACCTGGCCAGAATACACACAATATTTAAATCCATCTTATTTAACTTTAACTACAGAAACTTGTAGATAGTGTAAAATAATTGAAGTTGTATCGCTGGAATTTTCACCACTCAGAAACCAGATCTTTTTATGTGCTGCCCTACAAATACTTCATTATAGCAGATATCAGATCACCTTCTGACTAGTGACCAAAATACTTATATGGAGGTGATCGAGGTAGTGTATAATAACAAGGTTCAAAATGGACCTTTAGTGTGCCATCCTGAGGTCAAAATACTATCTTATGAGAAAGCTAGGAGAGTGTCACCACTAAATCTGTTATTCAGGACTGAAGAGTTCGAAGTTCATCATTTAAAAAAGGCAGATCCCACGCTCCTTTCCATTCTCCCTGAGTGTCACATCACACATGAGTGACCGTCCTCGAGAAGATGTCCTAAATACCTCTCAAATTGGAGACAATTATCACCTCTCTGAATCGTGTTTACCCTTGTATATAGGGGCAGTAAACTGGAACAGCTCTTTGAAAACATAAACAATTCAGTCAAGATAAACAGACTAAAAATAACAAATATAACTTTAATCAGTGACTTGTTTCCTTGATGTGACCAGCCGTGACTGTTCCAAAGGTCTGATTTGTTACTATATATGTAATGTACATACTTTATCTAGTACATTACACTGTACACTGATTGTGTTTTGAGAAACTGGGTGAATTTGAGATCCCATCCTATTTATGGACTGTGAAAACTGAATCACTAAGATTGTGTTACACATTTTAAATAAATGTTGGAGATTGTATAAAGGCTAGTTAACTCAGTGGTCACATATGTTTCCTTCCACTTGGCACGGAACTCTCCTGTTCCCAGAGGTGGAATGAAGCAGTGGGATACCCCTCCTTAATGGAGTATATTAAATAAGGACAACTTATGGAAAGTGTTTAACAACATGTTCTCTACTTCAGATCCCTAACAGATAGCAATCTTAAACGCTCTATATCTAATAACAACATGTCAAAATATTTTATCTGGGGTACAGGGAGAGTTGGTGCTCAGAGCTGACATGTTCTGTAACAGGGTATCACACAAATACTACAGTGTCTAATGTTGACCTTGAGGTTCAGTTTGACCATGATCATGTCAACACCTGTAGTAAAACATGAATGATAAAGACTTTGATGATACAAATGGACAGTGAGATTGAAGGTGTGTGGCCCCGACAGGTGTGATAATGACCTCTAGGGCCCCTCCCAGTAGAAAACCTGACTAAGAATGAGTCTATTGATAGAGTGCAGTTATATAGGTTATAGGATAAAGGAGAAATCTTGTAAAACCTCATTTCTCTATCCCAACGACCAATAATACCCTCCCCTTCAAAACCCCTCCATATCATGTAAATGTCATGGCCCCCTAAAATTTACACTGTGGAGAATCCAGAACTCTACAGGTACAGAAAACATTGTCCTTGTTGATAAGGTCTGTGATTGTTAACTATTAACTTAAATCTTAACTCTCCTTTCACTACCACAAATTAAATCATATTAACGTTTAAACCACTGAAAACAAGAATCAATCAATTTTCCAGAAGAATGTTATTGATAATATCCACCTAAACACATAGTGGACAATACATTTCTTCAGCTGAACACGTACAACCCAAAACACGCACACCAACAAACGGTATTCACGCTAAATACAACTTTAAGTATTTAATTTGTCCTTTGAGCCTACGTAGTTATCAAAAAAATAAAAGCTTAAAAATATGTCTAGTATAATGAAGGTTAATTCCCCATGGTATTTTTAGAATAATGTTTTATAATACAGCAGAGATAATTATATAATAAAAAGATCGTTTTCTATCCAAGAAAATGCCAAATGGAAAATTAAGAAGTGTGTGACTGAAAATGAAGCCTTTTGTACCCTATCCAAGTCGAAGCCAATTTAGACGGCACTTACAGCTGATAGTTATAGGGTAGATTAATAAGATGATATAGGATATACTTATACAGACTTGTTATTGGTTGTGTTGTCAGACCTTCACACTATATAAAAAAGTTCAAAAGATGCTCCACCACTGACAAATGGTATTTTTCACTATCAAAAACAGGAACAGACGATTTAGTATTTTTCTTCAGTTACAAAAGTTACTTACTTTACACCATTACCACAATTGAAAAGTTTGAGCTTCTAATTTTACTTCAAGTTGAAAATATGAAAAATAATTAATTGCATCCCAAAAAAAATCAGTAGCACCATACCCTATATGGAATGAAGTAATTATTGCGCATGCACCAAAGGTGAAATAAATTATTTCATGTTATTTTTGTTTGTTAATTAGGCACATACATGCACGATTAAACACCGATTATTGTTCAAATGATAAATATCATTCATGCTCTGGCAGAGGTGGAGCATCTTTAAAGAAGGAACTGCAAAGCAAATGTGTACATATATACATTATGGGATCTGAAACAAGAGGCCCAAAGGGCCTTAACGGTCATCTGACTGCCTTGGCAATAGTAAATTTAATTTCATATGGTGTCACTTTGTCAGGACCATGTCAGGATCATTTTCAATTTCTTTCAACAAATTTTCTTTCAAACAAGGGGCCAAGGGGCCTTAACATGTAGGAAGTTAATTAACTATAGTGTCATGGTAGCCATCTTCGATTTGGGATCAACCAGAGATGTAACAACACTTTGTTGGGACCATGTCAGGATCATTTCATGCAAGTTTCAGCCAAATCGCACTGGTAGAACTTGAGAAGAAGTTCAACATGTGTTTTAAAGATGGCGGCTGTGGCGGACATCTTGGTTTTCGGATTGACCCGAAAAATAACAACACTTTGTCGGGACCATGTCAGGATCATTTCATGCAAGTTTCAGCCAAATCGCACCAGTAGAACTTGAGAAGAAGTTCAAAATGTGCTTTCAAGATGGCGGCTTTGGCAGCCATCTTGGATTTCGGATCGACCCGAAAAATAACAACACTTTGTC
>SAYR01054325.1:3430440-3469912 GCA_004382745.1 Argopecten irradians irradians | reverse complement strand
CAAAATTTATACAAGTTCTGTTCCCCTTCCCCCAAGGATGTTTGTGGCCAAATTTGGTTACATTCTATGCAGAACTCTAGGACAAGTAGCGATTTAAAGGATTTACCTCTATTTCCCCTATTGGGCCCCGCCCCTCCTGCCCCCGGGGGGTTAGAGCCAAAATTTATACAAGTTCTGTTCCCCCTCCCCCAAGGATGCTTGTGGTCAAATTTGGTTACAATCCATGCAGAACTCTATGACTAGTAGCGATTTAAAGGATTTACCTCTATTTCCCCTATTGGGCCCCGCCCCTCCTGCCCCCGGGGGGTCAGAGGCAAAATTTATACAAGTTCTGTTCCCCTTCCCCCAAGGATGTTTGTGGCCAAATTTGGTTACATTCTATGCAGAACTCTAGGACAAGTAGCGATTTAAAGGATTTACCTCTATTTCCCCTATTGGGCCCCGCCCCTCCTGCCCCCGGGGGGTTAGAGCCAAAATTTATACAAGTTCTGTTCCCCCTCCCCCAAGGATGCTTGTGGTCAAATTTGGTTACAATCCATGCAGAACTCTATGACTAGTAGCGATTTAAAGGAAATGTTGACGGACGGACGGACGACGGACGACGGACGACGGACGACAGACGCCGCGCCATGACATAAGCTCACCGGCCCTTCGGGCCAGGTGAGCTAAAAATCAGTAGCACCATACCCTATATGGAATGAAGTAATTATTGCGCATGCACCAAAGGTGAAATAAATTATTTCATGACATTTTTTAGGTTAATTAGGCATATATATGCACGGTTAAACACCAATTATTGTTCAAATAATAAATATCATTCATGCTCTGGCGGAGGTGGAGCATCTTTAAAGAAGGAACTGCAAAGCAAATGTGTACATTTATACATTATAGGATCTGAAAAAAGTGTTCATCTCATAAAATCTCATGAAATGAACACAAATTTAAGATACTGTTAATCACATAACTACATCCATCTACATTTAGAAGAACTAAATGTCAAAATGGATTGCAAAAATCCAGCAGATTGAAATATTGTCATGACGTCCTCGGATCATTGTCATGTCAGTGACCTTGAGACATGACATCACAATTGATTTCCAGCCAATGAAAATCGTTCCAGGTAATTAAAACTAGTGTTATATGCAAAAATATTACATTGGCTACCCGTAAATTATTGGATAACAGGCAGATTATATGATAAAATAGATAGTATATTGTGAATTTTGAAGGAAACTTTTACCTAAAACATTTGTAATACAAATTTATATTTGGTATTGAAGATAATGAGGTATAAAACAGAAACCTCTGTACCACCAGTATACAGTGTCCTGCTGTATATCTATAATTGGCCAACACTAAAACAATTTCAGGGTTAGTAACAGCTGGTAAGTTTTATCTACACCTGTCTCTGATAACACCAGACTCTCAAAATCCTCTAAAGTCAAACCTCTAGAACAACCCCTCTCTGTACAACAAAAACAATTTGTCAAACAGTCGATTTCAGCACAATATACTCTACCATATCAGATCCACTCTAGTTATTTATCATACTAAGAGCTGCTGGTACCAAAGGCAGCCGAAAATTTGTGAAGGAGACATTTAATTATACTGTTTGAAGTTTACAAGAAGTTGGTTTTACAAAAAGAGTTTTTGATAATTTTATCAAAGAGGGGTTTTATGATTTTTTTTTAATAGTTTTTCATATATATAAACTGTAATTATGCAAGTGTCCAGATTTTTGTGTTGTATCACTCATAAGTGGTAACAGTCTTGTCTGCTAACTTCCAATCAGTAAAACAAACCAGCTACAGGTTATATCTATACAGGATATTAATCTTCTTACAAAATTATTTTTATGCTGTTTTCCCAAGCATTATCCTGCAAGGTCCAATATTCTTACATTTTCCAACAATGAATCAAACTAATTATGTCATCTCCAGAAACTACAAATGTACATCACATTCATTGGTGTCCCCATGAGAAAGCATTTCTCTCTATAAACATGAGTATATGGCCAATCTCACTATCCTATCACCGGCTTTTGTTTGTTTGTTTGTTTGATTAATTAACGTCCTATTAACAGCTATGGTCATGTAAGGACGGCCTCCCATGTATGCTGTGTGTTGCGTGTATGTTGTGCGAGGTGCGTGTTTCGGGAGACTGCGGTATATTCATGTTGTGTCTTCTTGTATAGTGGAACATTTGCCCTTTTTATAGTGCTATATCACTGGAGCATGCCGCCGAAGACACCAAGCAACACACCCCACCCGGTCACATTATACTGACAACGGGCGAACCAGTCGTCCCACTCCCTTTATGCTGGGCGCTAAGCAGGAGCAGAAACTACCACTTTTATAGACTTTGGTGTGTCTCGGCCAGGGAACAGAACCCAGAGCCTTCCTCACAGGGGCGAACGCTCAACTCAAGGCCAAAAGTGAGGCGGTGCCAAGGGAGGCATTAGGAAGGATAAAGTCAGTTAGGAAGAATAGAAAAGATAAGATCCTAAATTTAGTCGCCTTTTACGATCATGCAATAGGGGCAGCAGGTACAATTCTAACGCCCTACCTGCAGGGCCAAATATCACCGGCTACCATCTGTACTATGTTATATACTACAGTAGTACTGTCTGATGATGACAATTTGTACAAACATGTGTGGTAGGAGGGTTACACCTGTACTATGTTATATACTACAGAAGTACTGTCTGATGACGACAATTTGTACAAACATGTGTGGTAGGAGGGTTACACCTGTACTATGTTATATACTACACCAGTACTGTCTGATGACGACAATTTGTACAAACATGTGTGGTAGGAGGGTTACACCTGTACTATGCTATATACTACAGTAGTACTGTCTGATGACGACAATTTGTACAAACATGTGTGGTAGGAGGGTTACACCTATACTATGTTATATACTACAGTAGTACTGTCTGATGACGACAATTTGTACAAACATGTTTGGTAGGAGGGTAACATCTGTACTAAGTATGTACTACAGTATTTCTGTGCCATGACGACAACTTGTACAAACATGTGTGATAAGAGGGTTACATCTGATTTATGTGTTATAGATCTGTCAAATAGTCTGTAAGACCCAAACTGATTCATAAAACACATCTGTTTCTCGACACTTACAAAATATTAGCCCAAGTATCCAAGCATATTTAGCCAACAACTCAGGGCGTGAGCTTTATCAAGGATGTGGCAGACGTTACCTCACAACGTAACATCACTTCAAGTAAATGCATTTCCAATTTAGACTTCTCCAAATTCAAGAAAAGGAGCCAATTATCTAAAAGTTATAAGATAGTGTTTGGATATCAAACATATGTTTGAAGTAAATGATCTGTTGAAAGTTCCTTTTTTGCAGAAATACAGATAATTTGTGTGTAGTGTATCATTTAATAAGACTAGTTGTTGATAAGATTTTCTTAACAGAATTCTAATACAATGTACTTATCAGCTTATCTCCCTCTAGTTTGACAATTAAAATCGGATATGTAACAGAAAAAAAAATGATCAAGCCTAGTGAGGAGTCTTATAGAGCCTGGTTCCGTCAAGGGGAGTTTACTTATGAGATATCTTCAAACAGCATAACACAAATAAATAGAAGTGAACATTTTCCCAGTGCTGATCTCATCTACTTGATTTTTTTGTGACATAAATGCAATTAAGAAATTTAAATCTAATATACATGAATCCTTGGTATCGATTGATCAAATTATTGCTATTTAAATGTATGTTTATATGACAGATTTTTGACATTGATAAGAATCCTCTGTGTATCCTGTACAGATACAAATATTATAGGGAGAGAAAACCTGCTACATCATTGTATATAACAGCTACACTAACCGTCCACAGACGAGGATTGGCATTAATCCTAATTACACAGCTCAGTATAACATTTATGTAACTTTAAGTTCAGTCTTCACACACAACATTGTGTTGGAAATCTGATAAAACCTGTATGATTCTGAACATGGGCTACATGTAAATAACACGATGCAATTCTACCTGTTTACAGGTAAAATAACCCGTGTGATTCTGAACACAGGGCTACATGTAAATAACACGATGCAATTCTACCTCTTTACAGGTAAAATAACCCGTGTGATTCTGAACACAGGGTTACATGTAAATAACACGATGCAATTCTATCTGTTTACAGGTAAAATAACCTGTGTGATTCTGAACACAGGGTTACATGTAAATAACACGATGCAATTCTACCTGTTTACAGGTAAAATAACCTGTGTGATTCTGAACACAGGGTTACATGTAAATAACACGATGCAATTCTACCTGTTTACAGGTAAAATAACCTGTGTGATTCTGAACACAGGGTTACATGTAAATAACACGATGCAATTCTACCTGTTTACAGGTAAAATAACCTGTGTGATTCTGAACACAGGGTTACATGTAAATAACACGATGCAATTCTACCTGTTTACAGGTAAAATAACCTGTGTGATTCTGAACACAGGGTTACATGTAAATAACACGATGCAATTCTACCTGTTTACAGGTAAAATAACCTGTGTGATTCTGAACACAGGGTTACATGTAAATAACACGATGCAATTCTACCTGTTTACAGGTAAAATAACCTGTGTGATTCTGAACACAGGGTTACATGTAAATAACACGATGCAATTCTACCTGTTTACAGGTAAAATAACCTGTGTGATTCTGAACACAGGGTTACATGTAAATAACACGATGCAATTCTACCTGTTTACAGGTAAAATAACCTGTGTGATTCTGAACACAGGGTTACATGTAAATAACACGATGCAATTCTACCTGTTTACAGGTAAAATAACCTGTGTGATTCTGAACACAGGGTTACATGTAAATAACACGATGCAATTCTACCTGTTTACAGGTAAAATAACCTGTGTGATTCTGAACACAGGGTTACATGTAAATAACACGATGCAATTCTACCTGTTTACAGGTAAAATAACCTGTGTGATTCTGAACACAGGGTTACATGTAAATAACACGATGCAATTCTACCTGTTTACAGGTAAAATAACCTGTGTGATTCTGAACACAGGGTTACATGTAAATAACACGATGCAATTCTACCTGTTTACAGGTAAAATAACCTGTGTGATTCTGAACACAGGGTTACATGTAAATAACACGATGCAATTCTACCTGTTTACAGGTAAAATAACCTGTGTGATTCTGAACACAGGGTTACATGTAAATAACACGATGCAATTCTACCTGTTTACAGGTAAAATAACCTGTGTGATTCTGAACACAGGGTTACATGTAAATAACACGATGCAATTCTACCTGTTTACAGGTAAAATAACCTGTGTGATTCTGAACACAGGGTTACATGTAAATAACACGATGCAATTCTACCTGTTTACAGGTAAAATAACCTGTGTGATTCTGAACACAGGGTTACATGTAAATAACACGATGCAATTCTACCTGTTTACAGGTAAAATAACCTGTGTGATTCTGAACACAGGGTTACATGTAAATAACACGATGCAATTCTACCTGTTTACAGGTAAAATAACCTGTGTGATTCTGAACACAGGGTTACATGTAAATAACACGATGCAATTCTACCTGTTTACAGGTAAAATAACCTGTGTGATTCTGAACACAGGGTTACATGTAAATAACACGATGCAATTCTACCTGTTTACAGGTAAAATAACCTGTGTGATTCTGAACACAGGGTTACATGTAAATAACACGATGCAATTCTACCTGTTTACAGGTAAAATAACCTGTGTGATTCTGAACACAGGGTTACATGTAAATAACACGATGCAATTCTACCTGTTTACAGGTAAAATAACCTGTGTGATTCTGAACACAGGGTTACATGTAAATAACACGATGCAATTCTACCTGTTTACAGGTAAAATAACCTGTGTGATTCTGAACACAGGGTTAACTTACATGTAAATAACACGATGCAATTCTACCTGTTTACAGGAAAAATAACCTGCTTTCCAGAGATTGTGAAATATTGTGTTAATGTTACAAGATACTCTTTCATACATTGACTCTAAATATAACTTACTTGATCATATTTTATAAAGTTAAGAAACTAGAAATACCTCATAATATACAAATGCCTCACCAGTATATGAAGTCAAATCAGTAGTCTAAGACGGTAAGAGACAGACCTGGGTATAAGGCTTCAAATATGTCCCCTTGAATACCCAATTCATTAAAGGGTTTCAAAAATACACATGTGTTTCAACATCTTTTCAGTTGAGTCAGGTTTTGACATATCAAAAGCACATGTACCAGGACAGTTCTAGAGATGTCTAAAGAAAAAAGCCAGCTGTTTTACAATGTATCGAATATCTGTGTTAAAGTGGAGTACATTATGACAAAATCCTCACCATGGTAACATGTTATTGTGGGAGTCTGAGACATAAATGTTTGGTAAAGCTGGCATTGATGGCAGCTTCTACTAATTATATCTTCTGTCCTTAAATACGAGGAATGCCTAATACGGCACTGTCGGCAATCCTACAGAGACTAAAACATGGGAGCACAGGGGCCCCAGAGTCTTATCAAGCACTGTGGGCCATCCTACAGACACTAAAACACGGGAGTGCAGGGGCCCCAGAGTCTAGTCTGTGACTACACTGTACATAATAGCCTACCAATGTCTACCCGAGTAGTCTATAGATTACAGTCAACAAATAACAGGGGCCTGTGTCTAACCAATATATTACAGTCATCCAATACCAGGGGCCTGTGTCTAGCCTATATATAACAGTCTACCAGTACCAGGGGCCTATGTCTAGTCTATATATTACAGTCTACCAATACCAGCGGCCTGTGTCTAGTCTATATATTACAGTCTACCAGTACCACGGGATTGTGTCTAGTCTATATATTACAGTCTACCAATACCAGCGGCCTGTGTCTAGTCTATATATTACAGTCTACCAGTACCACGGGCTTGTGTCTAGTCTAAATATTAGTCTACCAGTACCAGGGGCCAGTGTTTAGTATATATATTACAGTCTACCAGTACCAGGGGCCTGTGTCTAGCCTATATATTACAGTCTACCAGTACCAGGGGCCTGTGTCTAACCTATATATTACAGTCTACCAGTACAAGGGGCCTGTGTGTCTAACCTATACATTACAGTCAACCAATACCAGGGGCTTGTGTTTTGTCTATATATTACAGTCTAATAGCACCAGGGGCCTGTGTTTAGTGTATATATTACAGTCTACCAGTACCAGGGTCTGTGTCTAGTCTATATATTACATTCTATCAGTACCAGGGGCCTGTGTCTAGCCTATACATTACAGTCAACCAATACCATGGGCATGTGTCTGGACTATATATTACAGTCTACCAGTACCATGGGCCTGTGTCTGGACTATATATTACAGTCAACCAATACCATGGGCCTGTGTCTGGACTATATATTACAGTCTACCAATACCAGGGGACTGTGTTTAGTCTATATATAACAGTCTACCAGTACCAGGGGCCTGTGTCTAGCCTATACATTACAGTCAACCAATACCATGGGCCTGTGTCTGGACTATATATTACAGTCTACCAGTACCAGGGGCCTGTGTCTGGACTATATATTACAGTCAACCAATACCAGGGGACTGTGTTTAGTCTATATATTACAGTCTACCAGTACCAAGGGCCTATGTCTAGTCTATATATTACAGTCCACCAATACCAGGGGCCTGTGTCTAGTCTATATATTACAGTCTACCAGTACCATGGGCCTGTGTCTGAGCTATATAACAACAGGGGCCTGTGTCTGACCTTTATATCATAACCTACCAACAACAGGGGCCTGTGTCTGACTTACATAACATCAGAGACCCTTACAAATCTATATGTTAGTGATGAAGTGCTCCCAGCTTCTCAATGATGATTCAGCATTACTGGCATCATTCAGACATTCACTGAGATGAATTTCATTAACAATGCAAGAATGATTAAATTTTCTAGTCTGGAATACAAAATGATTAATGAGAAAATCATTGATAGAAGACTTGATTACACTTTAGAAATTACAAGTGGGCATGAGTCACAGGAAACCAAACCTTTGTTGACAAGGACACCAAACACAGCTACAGTGTAGTTTTACCTACTACACAAAAACAACTAATATACAATACTCAATGCTAAAACATAAATTATGTAATATGTCCGAGTTTCTAGGAAAAGGATGGATGAGTGTCCAGATGATATGAGCATTTATGTGTGATGTAATCAGGGCACAGATAGTCTTTTATTAATATATATTTGTTTTATCAATAGCTTTCAAAGTTAAAGATACTTTTAATGATAGTAGTATTATAATTCTATTAATAACACAACTTTAGAACAATGAAGACCATTAAGTATAGATATATTTTCTAGTAGTCTTGTTACAGCCATTCAATGATTTTACACATCACATAAAATCTTACACTTAACAGTATTGTATAGCACATATTAAACACCAATCCTTTAATGAAATCAGAAGAAAAGCTTGTGTGTGTATGAGTACTTTATAAGTAAATAGGGAGCCAGCAATTTGTGCCAATCATATAGAAAATGAAAGTGACAAACTTAGGTGTTAAAATTACAGTAACTGACCGAGTGACTTAACAAATGACAGTAATCTTCTCCAAGTCAGATTACACAACAACGTGGAGACAACCTACAGCTCACATTAAAACTGTCAATTATCTACAGGCGTTAATTGTTTTCCTTGACAATGGATCGTAAATTCTTTCAATGCTTGATTATGGCGATGGCAGGTGAAATGTGAGAATTCTATATAGATTGACATTTAAATTGTTCCTTTATAACCAGTGTACACAAATTATACAAATTCTTGTTACTGGAATTAACATCATCTTGTCTGTCTCTTAATTCAGTTTGTGATTCAATCCCAATAATGTAATTTTCTTTATTTAGAATTGCCTTTTTATTTTGCTGAGTAAGTGATTCTCTGAGAAGATGTGAATACAGAAGCATATTGACATTTGTAGGTGTAGTATAATAACACTGTACTGGTGTGACCCCATGTGACATTTCACTATTTGTTTGACATTCAGCATCACAGTGCATGTAGGACAATTATCATGTACAGTTTGATACCAATTTATTACCTGATACTATGAATAATAGATAAAGATGTGTTTTCATTCTTGTTGCCTCAGCACACAAAAAGCAGAAAGGAGGAGAGGCAGGGTGTTGGATGTTGAGTAAATGATAAGTTTCTGAACACCCTCCCCCCCCCCCCCCCCCCCCCCCCCCCCCCCCCCCCCCCCCCCCCCCCCCTCCATTCACCACCACCCCTCACTCACCTCACACTTTGTACAGGATCAAGGAAAAGTTCATACATGTTAGGAATTTCTCATTAGGGATGTGTTTAATTTGGTAAAGATTAGTGTTTAGGTGTCCTGTAATTAGAAATCTCTAATAATACACAGCACAAACACAAATAACCTTGATTACAAATTACAACAATTTCTGTTGGCTATGTAAAGGTCATCAGCACCAATACTGGCTGTGTGTGATAGCACTGTAAGTTGGTCAACACATGAATCATTACTGGTAGGAGATAAGTGACCAATTACCAGCCATCAGGACCCTGTCAAATCTGTGCCAGCCTGGACTGGACAGCTAACATAGACCAGTCATTGGTAGGATGACCTCAGAGCTGTTTTGTAGAACTCTTATGAAAGTTCTGAGGATTTGGTTACACTTTGTGTAGATTCCAGGGGAGAGAAAGTTGATAAGGCATCAGTAGGGTCATGTATCATTCCTCGGGAAATTCTGAACTTTGAAATCAAAAGTGTATATGAAGGATTCTTTATATATTTTATCATTTACAATCCCAGTTTTTTTATAAGTTATTTTAAGCGACCTATTTTTCTATATCCTTTCCGAACACTTGTGTTTTTCCTATGAGAACTGGTCTATATGCTATCCTTAATATGTTTATATTTCTATTGATAATGTTTAGTGCTGTGGAGATATTGTCAACAAAGAAACTTAATTGAAGCTTCCACCAAACCAAACATCAATAGCATCTCAAGTACTCTTGAAACCCATTTGACATGCTTTTAAAATGCTGGACATCAATAACAACAAGCTTGTGTATTTGCAATAGGCAACATCCAAAATATTTATATTTCCTCCTTTCATTTGATTCCATCTGATACATTCAGAACAGAAACATATTAGACACGGGGAAGTAGAAGGGGCAATGCCTATAAACCAGAGTTTGCCAATCTCTATATATGTTTCTGATTCAGAAGCATGTTAGATTTTGGACTGATGACAGTATAAACTTGTTAATGACCAATACAGTATCACTATACAGTGATGATTCATTGAGTGTACAGCACATCAAACCCTGCTGTGTATAATTAGTTAACCTTCTATACAAATCTATCAAAGATTGACCACTGCTGACCACTGCATGGTCATCCTGACAATGACCAGTGGAGGATGATTCAGAACACATGGTCTTTATTACTATATGGGGGTGCCATCAGTGCTGACCAGACCGTTACCTTGTCCACACTGGCTAAAATAAAATAAACACCCTCCCTGTATAATTGTACAGATACCAATAAATATCGTCACACCCCACTGAACAGTCCAGTCTCAGGGAACCCTTGGTAAAATATCTCCAAATCACACAGGTCTGAAGATAAAATAAATACCCAGACTTAAATAACTTAAAATAATCACTGAATAACTTAGGGTGCAAGTTTTAAAATAACTGTTAAAAGTAAGCACCAGGTTTCCATGGTAACAAACCATTATTGTTAGAGACTGGGGTAATCTAACAACTATATAATCCCTCATTTTTTTTTGCTATCACATCTAATCTGTCAATTAACTTTGGAAATGTTTAAAGACATTTTAATTATGCTATCATTAAAAACTAGATTACAGTATGTAAACTTGACATTTTAATTCTGATGTCATTAAGAACTAGATTACGGGTTAAAACCTTGATGTTAGATTTATATTTATTTTGACATTTTCAGTCATGTATAATTTATCCTGAAAAGGAAATTATCAAACTCAATTATTAGACTCACTGATAAAGTTAAATAGTTTACATAGATTGGTGAAATAAAACAGAGAGTCTGGGACACAGGTCAGGTCAGCCTTGTCATCTTATATAGATATTCATAATTACAATTTATTTCAACTCCAGGTAAATCATACATGTATGCATGTACAAGGCGAAAAATCCAAAAGTAAAAGAATTATGCCCTATTTGGTTTAGTTTGATTAGTCCTATTAACAGCAAGTGTCATTTAAGGATGTGCCAAGTTCAGCAGGTGGAGGAAAGCCAGAGTACTTAGAGAAAAACCACTGACTTGTAGTCAGTACCTTGCAACTACCCACATTGGATCCAGGTCCAAACTTGCTACCCAGCAGTGGAGGGCTTGTTGTAATATGTTGGGATATCTGAACCACTAGGCTACCTTGGGCCCGAAGTGCTACGTTCCCTACCCATAGGAGCTCAGGAGAAACAAACCGGTATGAGCTGTATACAGTGATAAGCTGGTTGTAATCAGCAATATTAACAAAGCCAACAGATTAACAAGGATGTTGGTTTTGACCTTTCACAAACAATGAACATAAAGAATCAAGAAACAAAAATATTTAATTCCTACAACATCCAGTTGATGTAAAAGTTGAAGTAAAATTGACTTGTCGTGTATCTTATCCTTCCCTTCAATAAGAAAGCTACACTTTAAATCTGATTATGTCACTCCTGTTTAAGTGTCAGACTCCTGGTCTGTTTACATGGCTCCTGCTGATTGGAGTTATTTTTAATACATCCTGACAGCTATTTCACATTCAACCACAAAGTTTTTTTTTTAACTTTTTACAAATTTTAAACATGCTATCAAATCAGTGACACAGTGTAGTCTTTGTCTATATATGTGAACATTTCAGAGATTTTAGAGTTTTCCACATTCAATCAATGGACACATTCAATATCACCTCGTCTAGGTGTGAACCCAGGGACACAAGCATAAAGGGTGGGTCCTTTTATGTAAATTAATAATCATGATTTTACGCTGGCATCAGTAGTCAGAGCTGACCCTTGAAGTGAGAGAGTATGCAAAAAATAAACAATAAAAACAAACAACTTTCTGGTGTAAGTATTAGAACAGGTCTAGGTAGATAAATGTAGACAAATTGAAGCAGTATTAATTCATTAAAGGCCCACTTCCTTAACCGACCAAAATATAAAGGTTTCTTAAAATTATTAATAACATCAGAAATATATAGCAATAGTCTAAGATGAGGATACAATGCCTTATATAGGCAAAATTTCCTGTAAAATATATGAAAAACAGCGGAGAGACATTTCGCTGTTTTGCCGTCTGGCGCAGTAATAGTCAACTTCCGCCGTTATTTAGGACGACGGCGGGAAAAATTAGACAACCCACGTTATGTAATATTACATTTTATTTATTTTAATTAAATTGTTCAGAAGGTGATTATAAATTTAGTATTAACAGTAAATTAATAATTTTTGCAACTCTACAAAATTATCGATCTCGTTTTACATTCCCATCTTAAAATTCAAAAGCCGTTTCCAAAAGGTAGCCGGCCTTTAATGAGTAATGAACAGGTACAGAGCACCACATGTCAGCAACGTCAGTCAAGTATGTCGGTACTAAGGTTCCCTGTTCTCATTCAGTACTCTACATGACAAGTGTGTCGGTACTAGGGTTCCCTGTACTCATTCAGTACTCTACATGACAAGTGTGTCGGTACTAGGGTTCCCTGTACTCATTCAGAACTCTACATGACAAGTGTGTCGGTACTAGGGTTTCCTGTACTCATTCAGTACTCTACATGACAAGTGTGTCGGTACTAGGGTTCCCTGTACTCATTCAGTACTCTACATGACAAGTGTGTCGGTACTAGGGTTCCCTGTACTCATTCAGTACTCTACATGACAAGTGTGTCGGTACTAGGGTTCCCTGTACTCATTCAGTACTCTACATGACAAGTGTGTCGGTACTAGGGTTCCCTGTACTCATTCAGTACTCTACATGACAAGTGTGTCGGTACTAGGGTTCCCTGTACTCATTCAGTACTCTACATGACAAGTGTGTCGGTACTAGGGTTCCCTGTACTCATTCAGTACTCTACATGACAAGTGTGTCGGTACTAGGGTTCCCTGTACTCATTCAGTACTCTACATGACAAGTGTGTCGGTACTAGGGTTCCCTGTACTCATTCAGTACTCTACATGACAAGTGTGTCGGTACTAGGGTTCCCTGTACTCATTCAGTACTCTACATGACAAGTGTGTCGGTACTAGGGTTCCCTGTACTCATTCAGTACTCTACATGACAAGTGTGTCGGTACTAGGGTTCCCTGTACTCATTCAGTACTCTACATGACAAGTGTGTCGGTACTAGGGTTCCCTGTACTCATTCAGTACTCTACATGACAAGTGTGTCGGTACTAGGGTTCCCTGTACTCATTCAGTACTCTACATGACAAGTGTGTGGGTACTAGGGTTCCCTGTACTCATTCAGTACTCTACATGACAAGTGTGTCGGTACTAGGGTGCCCTGTTCTCATTCAGTACTCTTCATGACATCCTAATCTAATCCTTTTCACCTGCTCAAAAGTCCAAACTCTCTTGTTTTATTACATTCTGATTCACTGGTACAATTTCTAAAAATCTGACTTTTATTCTGTGACCCTTAAGACGTTCCATCACCTTTTCTCCTCCATTCCGCCCACCATCTCACGTCTTTATCCAATACTGATACCTAGTACCAAAGTCTCTTTCTCATTTCTTTTTTATTTACCAACATTTTTTTCCCCAAATCTTCTCCACTTCATTATTCAGACAAACAAAAGTTGTATACAATTATCATAAACATAAAAAAAAGAATAGCCTACAATGATAAATATATGTTAACTTAGGGTTCAAACCACGGTCATCCATAATTGTCTGATTTACATCATCGCTGCATTTTAAGATCTTTCTGTATACATATACAGTCAAACCTCGATGTATCGAAGTTCAAGGAACAGACAGAAAAACTTCAATACAATGAGACTTCGAATTATTCTGGTTGGAATTAGACAGATTATTTTTAACCATGATCAACTGTGACAGTTGTGTGCATGATGTGTACATCTTCGTTCCGTAAACTTTATAATCATTGTATTTACCACAAATAAAACAAAATAAAAACAAAGTATAAAATCAATCATGTGTATCGTTATCGTTACCATTATATTATAAACAAGAATTACCTCTACTAGCATAACCCATGTACAATGTATATATGGAGTCTATTGAAACAATTTAATGTTACAGATTAAATAGTAAAACAAAAATACATATGAAGTTTGATACATTGGGAACGTCGATTCATTAAACTTCGATTCATACATGGGTTTGTTATATAGTGGCATTAATCAGGACCAAACAAAAAATTTGATACAGCGAGATATTTGATTGAATCATCGAGGTTTGGTTGTATATACATGTATATTGTTTAGCAACAATTAATATCAAAGTACAGAGCTTTCAGCATATGTTTCTATAGAAATATAATCTGGATATTTTTTTTCATAGATTTGATTTAATAATGATAGTTTTGATAATAATGACAAAATATTTAGATAAAATGTCTACTATATATGCTGGTTCTGTACTGATGTGTTCTGTAACTGTTGTGTCTGACACAGCTTCTGTGTGGTGAATCACAGACTACAAAGCTTCGGAGGCTGAGAAGGGGAGTGTTACTGTCATCCCTATCTCCCTCCAACACATGCTGACGTTATAATTATACCCTAAAGGTACCAGCATTATCTTATAGGAACTTTACATGAAATAGAACACAAATCCACCTTTATTTTCTATTTACATTGATTTGCTGAACAGCAACATGAAATAAGTTTTGTGTAAATTACATTGAATAGATATAAAATCAATATGCTGCAGAATCTCCAAATACTCTATACAAAGCTGAACAAAGAAATATAAAATCAATGTTAGGGGGAGACTGATACAAACACATGAATCATTCATATAATTTGTCTGTATATCTTGTCTAGTGCAGTAAGGAATTTCTTAGAGCAACTGAGAAAATAATATTCCTACAAGATAACAAGCAGAGTATATCTAGAAGATGTTTTCATGCACGAATCTCTGAGACAGCACATCAAAACAGCTTTTCATGGCTGCCTCATCTACTTCAATATCATTGGTAAAGGCTTCAATATGCTATATACACAAATCTTATCATAAAGGAGAATAAATAAGGTTTGTACAGGAGAAATGTCTTCAAAAATATGAACTTTAATATGATTCCAATGTGGGAGAAAAGACCTATGCATGCTTTGCTATAGGTACCTATATAAATATATCAATGTATATAAGATGCGTAGGTGTGTTATACATGTGACACTGGAGGCGTCGGTTAGTATCTATAGTGGACGTCAATGTCTATCGATAAACTGCATGAATGATTGTGTCTCCATTTCAAATAGTAGGATATGTACACAGTTAAGTATGTTTCTCTCATAAATCAGCTCCCACCTTTTTCAAATGATTTTTGTTTTTATCATAATGTTCTATAAAATGCATTGTTTGATGATAAGTTTAATGTGTTTGGCAGAAGTTTGTATTATTAGAGATTTTCTTAATGTTACAACTGTTCAAAATGAGGACCAATGAAATTCCCTTGCTGTACACATTTCATTGCTTGAAGGACAACTGATGCACTTCACCTTTAGGTCATGACAAAAAAGACCTAGACCATCTTGCAATGCGCAATATTCTATTTGGAAATTTTCATTCCAATATCTTAAAAGATTTAAGCTCTCATGGAGAAAAAATAACACAATTGCACTTAATTGACCTTTTGCTGAGAATTAAAGGTCACAGCCACATAACATAGCAGTGCACCTTTGATCAGCTTTAGGTCATTCTATAGCTTAAAATCAACTTGTTTGTCATCCAACTATAATGTCATTCTCGCATATTAGAATGAAAACAAATAGGAACTCAGATCAGTCGGTGAACTTTCATAATCTTGGATTATGGAATGTAATTATTGCCTCTGATATTTTTAGTTTCCATTATTTGTTTTTTGTTACTGGCCTATGAGCTGAATGTCATTTAGCAGCACAACACTGGCTATTATATATAGTACTGGAGACTAATGAGGATTTATCCTCCAATAATAATACCTACCTGTATATGTATTACCTGTGTATGTATTACCTGTATATATATTACCTGTAACACAACTCCCCTCTACACACCCAGACACTGAAGGTGGTAAGTCAAAAGTTCAGCCACATTATAACATGTATCTCTTATTACACACTGAGCTAGAATAGCATCAAAATGACAATGCCATCATGGACGTCTGTATCACAACTGTTTGATACTTTACTAGTGATCAAATTAACAAGAGGTCTTTTGACTTAAGGTGGTATGCACCATCACAATTTTTTTAACAGACTTTGTATACAATTTATCTCCTTTTTTACTTGCTACTACACCTATAAGAACTAAGAATTGTCAGCATATGGATAGAGAATATTGACAGCTTCTGTACTTTCCTGTGGTTATTAGATTACAACTTAACAAATGAACAAATTCTGTTTTAATTTACCAATGTTTTTCACCATTTGTTTTGTTACATTGTTATATTAGCAGTACAACGAATTCCATGTTTCATTCAAACAAACCCGATCCCAAAAACACCCTTCCTGCTTGACACTAGATGATTCCAATATCGCTTTTAAATTAGAATGTCCCAAATGAAATGCTGATTATTAGAAGGCCGTCCAAACGTTTGCCAATTACAATACTGACATAGAGAATGAAACAGCTGATTCAAAGACAGGCTATTGTTCAAAAGAACAATGACTGATTTTGGTATCAGATAAGATACATATCATGGGGAGATACTTGGTATATCCTAAACAAATAATATAACCAGCACAAAAATCAATATCAGATCTTACATACACAGGAACAATACACTATTCTCTGTAGCCATCTTGTCTACTATGGTCAAGATTTACAACCTTTGACCTCCAACTATTGCTAAAAGTAACTTCATTAATATTCATCAGAATGATTTCCCTTTAGGGGAGTCAACCGAACTGATTTTATCTTGTTCACATAAAGCTAGTTACCAGAATGGCAGGACCATAAAGAATCTAGTCAGACGATCCCCAAATATGGATACAAACGACAGAAATATCACGATGAAAGTAGCCACAGACCGCTGTCACAGTCAATAAACAGTATCAGAATAGATAAACATGGCTAAAAAATCATTCTATAAAGACCACTCGACATAAAATGGTAGAGAATCATAAAGTTGGGCATTAAAGTATTTCTTTTATAGAGTTGTTTGTGAGATGTATGTAGTGTTGTTTGTGAGACGTATGTAGTGTTGTTTGTAAGATGTATGTAGTGTTGTTTGTGAGATGTATGTATTGTTGTTTGTGAGATGTATGTAGTGTTGTTTGTGAGATGTATTAGTGTTCTTTGTGAAATGTATGTAGTGTTGTTTGTGAGATGTATTAGTGTTCTTTGTGAAATGTTGTTTGTGAGATGTATGTAGTGTTGTTTGTGAGATGTATGTAGTGTTGTTTGTGAGATGTATTAGTGTTGTTTGTGAAATGTTGTTTGTGAGATGTATGTAGTGTTGTTTGTGAGATGTATGTAGTGTTGTTTGTGAGATGTATGTAGTGCTGGTCAGTTTGACCTGTTACACAGACCTAACACAGTAGATCCTTGGGATATTTGCCCAGTCTCTGGTGTACCCAGTGTAAGGGAACAGAGGCTGACTTATTGAATCTAGTTTATCATGCACATTTGTGGGTGTGGTGTGCTGGTTTTCACAATGAAAGGCTGTTTTAAAGATTTATATTAATGTATTATATTTTTCCCAGTAAATACCAGCAAGACAAATAACTACATGTTTTGGATAAAAATGAACTTACATACAAGTACCCCATTGACTCGGGAGTACAAGATTTCAAAGCTACGGGTGAGAGACTATTTGGTGATCACATAAAGTTTCAAGGTGTACTGGAAGAAAATCAGATTTCTTGATATATGATAATATATATATATTTACATGTTTACATGCAGATCAGAAACTCATTGTTCTCTCCACCCTTCACCTTGAGGTTAACTTTAAGATTGGTGGACCAGCAAAATCAGAATACTGAATAATTTCAACTTTGACCTCTTATTGTACCCTTGACCTTGTGAATGAATAACTAACTGACTTTTGTACAATGTTAAATGGATGATTTTTAGTATTTCCATTTGTTGTGTGTGTATGATATAGGAATGCTGATTCCATGGAGTTGTATGTATATCACTATAATACAGGTTTATGACCAATTTTGACGACTGTGATCATGGGAAATGTCTTTCCTGGTCATAACTACAGACTATTGTCACATTGTCTCCTCTTAAACGGTCATTGAGTAATGATATCAAACATGACAGTCATGGATCATATATATATGTTACTACTAACATGGAGTCTCCTCTTACACAGTCATTGGGTAATGATATCAAACATGACAGTCATGGATCATATATATATGTTACTACTAACATAACATTGGAGTCTCCTCTTACACGGTCATTGAGTAATGATATCAAACATGGCAGTCATGGATCATATATATATGTTACTACTAACATGGAGTCTCCTCTTACACGGTCATTGAGTAATGATATCAAACATGGCAGTCATGGATCATATATATATGTTACTACTAACATAACATTGGAGTCTCCTCTTACACGGTCATTGAGTAATGATATCAAACATGACAGTCATGGATCATATATATATGTTACTACTAACATAACATTGGAGTCTCCTCTTACACGGTCATTGGGTAATGATATCAAACATGACAGTCATGGATCATAAAACATGACAGTCATGGATCATATATATATATGTTACTACTAACATTGGCAGATAGTATAAGCTAACAATGGAGGCTTACCTAATGACTGACAACACCTTAAAGAACTGTATACAGATTTCTGACTGTTATATCAATTACCATAACATTATATATAATAATGTACTAATTATAAAAAAATAGATTAAAAAAAAGTAAGAGGCGACAAGTTTTTGTATTTCCAGCCATTGCTACAAGTTGTCATTTTTTCATACCCCGTTCCTTGTATTTTTATTTTTTGACACCACTTCAATAACAGCTATTTCAAAATGTTCAATATCAATGTGTTTCTATCCAGACAGAGTTCCCAACCTCTCCAAATAATTTCAATTTCATGTTTTAATTCTTCCAACTAAAGTGTTGATGTTTATACTCCAATAATTCATGCGATTTCAATTCAAAACTTTTTAGTCCACTACCAATTCATGTGTTTCCTCAGTATAAAGGAAGGTGTTCCAATCTCTTCACTGATTCATGTGTTCCCTCAGTACAAAGGAAGGTGTTCCAGTCCCCTACAGATTCATGTGTTCCCTCAGTACAAAGGAAGGTGTTCTGATCCCTATACTGATTAATGAAGATGTTGATGCTGCCCCCTCCAGAAGACAGGTGTTCCATAGACATATACACAGGTGTTCTCCCCTCCCCTCAGTAGACATATACACAGGTGTTCTCCCCTCCCCTCAGTAGACATATACACAGGGGTTCTCCCCTCCCCTCCAGTAGACATATACACAGGTGTTCTCCCCTCCCCTCCAGTAGACATATACACAGGGGTTCTCCCCTCCCCTCAGTAGACATATACACAGGTGTTTCCATTCCTCTACAAGCTGTTACCAGTGCCAGGTTTTATTAGGATCAACAAGGTGTTAGTCTGTCCTATCCTTTCATCACTCCCTACTGAATGATGGTGTATCTCCCCTTCCTCCCTCTCCACTGTCTGATGATGTGTTCTCCCCTCCCTTTCCTGCCCCCCCTCCCATCCACCAATGTCTCTTGTCTATCCTCTCCATCCTCTCCCCTCAGAGTCTGATCAGCTGCTCCCTCCCACTACTACTTTCCCTCCCTTTCCTGCCCCCACCCCCCCCATCCACCAATGTCTTCTGTCTATACCCTCCATCCCCTCCCCTCAGTGTCTGATCAGCTGCTTCCTCCCATTACTACCTTCCCCATGTCTCCCCCAATCTTCTTGGTGTGGTGGCTCCTATGTGATGGTGGGTACAGACAGCTATTGATAGGATGGATACAGAGTCCTGTATCAACCAGCCATTGCAAGGTGATACACTTAATTATTGTTACAGATGCACAAGGAGAATGGATCAGATGTTAATTGACATTAGATTGTTTTGTGAATTCATTCATCAATAAGACACATTTTCTGGTCTGTTGAGACAGGCTACACCTGAATTTGTTTTGTTTGGTCGCACAAAAATATGTGAACATTGGGCTCTAGAGAATGCAGGTTTATTAAACTTCGTGTTTCCTTTTCATTGTATTTTCATTGTATTTTCATTGTATTTGTCCTTGATGGTTGATGGTTATTTGATCACAATAGTTGTGTTTTAATTGTAGTATAATTGATTAAATATACGTAGACATAAACATTCCAAATAGCTTTAAAAGTGTATAATTCAATTAAAGCTTTGCAGAACTCCTGTTTATTTGTTCTCTACATCATCTTCAGTCTAATCTTTTGCTGGCCATTCTTGGATTTAACATAAACATTGTCAGTAAATGCGGTAAACTCTTATTGAATATAAAAGTACACAGCTGTCCAGTTATCACATTACGATCCAAACACCATTAAGTTAACAGTAGGCTTTCCAAGACGCCTTTTACTAAAGTTTGACTGGCGACAGAAATTAGCTTAAGGTGTGAATCATTTCATAAATCCAGAAATTATCATTTTTTTATGATGCACGAAGGTCATTTTAGTGGTTCGTCTAAGTTAGCAAATTGACAGGCGTGTTAATTAGGGGTTTGGAATTAATTAAACTTATTATCTGGAGTTTAATGTGATGTGAGTCATGATGTGAGGGTGACATGTGATGTATGTGTTAGGAGTGGGAGGAGCCTGGGGTGGGGGGGGGGAGGGGGGACTTTATAAGAATGACAAGGACAGTTCCGGTTGGTAGGCCATGCTTAGTCAATATGCCCATATGTCACACGTTGTTATGGAAATAAAAACGGCCAGACTGTTATAATTTGTTTGTTCTGTGTGAACTGGTCTGTGACCAAACCTGGCCACCATTTACAACATTTTGCTCAAATCAATCAACAAAATTCAGCAGTTTCACAAAAGCATGTGGCATCATATATTTAAGAACTTGCATTTGATAAGCATCATTAATCATTTTAAGTCAAAAGGCATCAATACATAGGTAGTTAAGAAGAAAATTAAGTTTTTACTTTCTGAATCTGCCTTTACTTGGAAAACCGACTTCCTTTTTCATGCAGGAAATGGAAATAAACAGGTAATATAATCGTCATGATCATGTACCTACGTCTTTGTGACAAACCGTGGGTGACGTCTGGGTACATTGTAATCCACACCGTCTCTGAATACTAACACCTACCTAATGTCGGTAGATATTTACGCAGTCTCATATTTCACAGTCACGTTTTTCGTTCCTGGTTTATGTTTGTATACATCAGTGAAAGTGTCGTCTACCCTGGTTGACTCTTAATAGATCGTAATGTAATGATACTGAATCAGCGATAATCCTGACTAATCGCTTCCTTAATAACTCAACCATGTCAGTACAGCTACAGCTGATCTCTACAGGGGGATATATCTCCATATAAGGGCAGGATGAACAAGACTTGTAGGCACTTCCCGTGGCCAAAGTACCTTCCTTGTTACCTCACCAATTGTGTACTAGACAAAAAAATCCTTTTCGAGACGACACTATGAAAAGTATTTTTAGATTTATTTAATATGTGTTTGATCACTAATGTTTTGCTGTATTTTGTGTCCTTTTAACAGATGTATTGTCCTTAAGACCACTTACCCATGGCCAGGTTTTGTGTCCTATTGTCCTTAACACCACCTACCCATGGCCAGGTTTTGAGTCCTATTGTCCTAAAGACCACCTACCCATGGCCAGGTTTTGTGTCCTATTGTACTAATGACCACCTACCCATGGCCAGGTTTTGTGTCCTATTGTCCTAATGACCTCCTACCCATGGCCAGGTTTTGTGTCCTATTGTACTAATGACCACCTACCCATGGCCAGGTTTTGTGTCCTATTGTCCTTAACACCACCTACCCATGGCCAGGTTTTGTGTCCTATTGTCCTAAAGACCACATAGCTACCCATGGCCAGGTTTTGTGTCCTATTGTCCTTAACACCACCTATCCATGGCCAGGATTTGTGTCCTATTGTCCTAAAGACCACCTACCCATGGCCATGTTTTGTGTCCTATTGTTCTTAACACCACCTACCCATGACCAGGTTTTGTGTCCTATTGACCACCTATCCATGGCCAGGTTTTGTGTCCTATTGTTCTTAACACCACCTACCAATGGCCAGGTTTTGTGTCCTATTGTCCTAAACACCACCTACTCATGGCCAGGTTTTGTGTCCTATTGTCCTAAAAACAACCTACCCATGGCCAGGTTTTGAGTCCTATTAACAGATGTGTTATCCTAAAGACCACCTACCCATGGCCATGTTTTGTGTCCTGTTGTCCTAATGACCTCCTACCATGGCCAGGTTTTGTGTCCTATTGTACTAATGACCACCTACCCATGGCCAGGTTTTGTGTCCTATTGTCCTAAAAACCACCTTCCCATGGCCAGGTTTTGTGGCCTATTGTCCTAAACACCACATAGCTATCCATGGCCAGGTTTTGTGTCCTATTAACGGATGTGTTGTCCTTAAGACCACCTACCCATGGCCAGGTTTTGTGTCCTATTGTCCTAAACACCACATAGCTACCCATGGCCAGGTTTTGTGTCCTTTTGTCCTAAAAACCACCTATCCATGGCCAGGTTTTGTGTCCTATTAACGGATATGTTGTCCTAAACACCACCTACCCATGGCCAGGTTTTGTGTCCTATTAACGGATGTGTTGTCCTAAACACCACCTACCCATGGCCAGGTTTTGTGTCCTATTAACAGATGTGTTGTCCTAAAGACCACCTACCCATTGCCAGGTTTTGTGTCCTATTGTCCTAAACACCACCTACCCATGGCCATGTTATGTGTCCTATTAACGGATGTTTTGTCCTAAAGACCACCTACCCATTGCCAGGTTTTGCAATTTTTTTTTGAGTGAAAGATCTCTGAGAGAACAATGCACCGAGAGATTATGACAATTGCCACATTTGGGCCTAGAAGTCTTGAGACCCACAAGTGGAGGGCATATGTCAGTGCTATCATCTGAACTCGACCAAGGTAGCCCAGGTAATTTTAGTTTACTATTATGTAGAACATGTCCTTACATCCATTACAGGGTGAAAATATGAGGAGAGTGCTTGGCTCTACAGTCACATGATTTTATAAATGATGTAATATTATCTTTATTTTACCTAATCGAGACGGGTACATACAGGACGGCCTTTAAGTAACATTGCTTAAGTTATTCATGACAAAAAAACTGAAAACTTTCTACTTCTCAGATTTTTGTTACAAACATTTAAAAATAAACCAGTCAACACTAATAATTCCTAATGAAAAAGGTTCCTTTATCACATCTGATCTATAAAAAGTATAAAATACATTACAACTAAGTGATCACATGTCTAGTTATGTAGACAGTGAATGGGGAAACAGATACCACGAAATTATCATCAATCTCACCACATCTTTATTACCAAAATATCTGCTCAAATGTAAAGCCCTTACATAATTTAATAACAGAGACTTTAAGTCAGCCAGTCCTTAAGTATCAAAGCAGATACAGCAATTTGTCCCTAACAAATCTTTGTCCTATTCAGTCTGCCCCCTATTCAGCAGTCTGTGGAGGTACAGTTCCTCAGTATTGACATGCCCTTGAACAGACTTCTGAATCTGTGGAGGTACAGTTCCTCAGTATTGACCTTGAACAGACTACTGATGTTGTACCATTCCATCACTCAGACATTGATCCACACACCACTGATCCATCGCCTCGTTACTGGTCAGGTTTCTAACTCCACTTCTCCTCCTGTAATCTGGTTAACAGTCAGACCCTAGCCTAATACTCTCTCAGTTTACATAAAAATGTCAAAATCATCCCATCTCGTCACTGGCCAAGTTACAAATCAGTCACTGGTCAAGTTACAAATCAATTTCTCATTATTTCCCCTAATTTATCCTGCCTGACTGCCTTTGTAAGGCACAATTTTTTTCATGTTCATGAATACTATGTTGGACAAAACATCTTTATGAATTGTATTTGACATTTATGAATAGTATTTTACAATGTAATTGTGTTATAAGGATATTGTCCGTCCCATCTGTATTGACTCTGTACTGATACTGTGTGGTACTTACGAGTGTAAACACAGACTTTAAATGTAAACATTTACACTGTATCTGTACAATGCAGGGTTTTAATGGATGCTAAACTGAGTATTAAAGGTGTCGTATTAATCAATATCTACAAATAAAAGTAATCAACGAGCAAACAAGGATATATTACAAGAAAGAAAAGTCACATTAATAATCATATATAATAAATATGGGGCTTTAATCACAAATCAAAGCACAATTTGTTTGCAAATGACTGCCAAATATGCATGGGTAAGTAAGCAGAGACATGTGAGATGCATTGTAAATTTTGGTGAAAAAGACATTGCCAATGAGTTCATCCTGTTATCTCAATAAATTCTTACAGACTTGATTTTATTATAATTGTTACTCGTCACCGTGATAGCTACCTGTCCGCACGCCCCGGCCCCGGTGGGAGACCAACTACCAAACAGGACCTACAGTAGCTGGTATAACACCATTTATTAAGTCAATATAAAAACTACCCAAGCTGTAATTCCTTGGTGAGTCATGGGTACTTTAGGACACATGGAGGCTGACAAAGAGATGCAAATCAGATTTCATTAAATTTTAAATTCCTTTGTCACATATCCAGTGGGCTTCAGGCTAGATTCAGGTCTGTATGTGATGTCTGGCCTCTAGATTGCAAAAATATTTTTTTATAAATATAAATAATGGATAAAATCCAATGAATATTACTAAATTGTGTATGTTATAGCTTATCATTGAATGTAAAACAATCAACTATGGACATTGTTTTGATACAAAAGGATTCTGGAATACTTTTTTCCAATTCAGTCCTGATACAGCTACAAATCCTTGGAGTCCCCTACATAGGTGTAACTCTATTCATCTATTTATTGTTTAAAACAATCAAACAAACAAGTCATGCAATGTCAATATCTTGAAATATAAGTAACTCCCATCCCCTTGCTGGGTCTCTGTAACAACATTTCTGCCATGTCTGTGGAGCAGTGAAAATTATCTTAAACTGTTTTCAAATAACAAGTTAAGCATGGCTCAGAGTTATGAGACTGCCTGTAAATATCTTGCTCAGTCTGTTTTAATTGTTCTGAAAGGAAATACAATTTACAAATCATCCCAAAATATTTAACCCCAGTCGTAGCCGATTAACTAGCATTGTCAGGCTCAGTAGCCTCCCTTTGTTCTGTTTAATTACATCAGTATCGGGTTTCAGGTTAAAGTCTCCCTTTTAATAGTGGATCAGGGCTACACAGCTATAGTGACTGAGATGGCACTGGAAGTATGACACTAGGCCAGACAGGAGGCCAGACATCAATCAAAACTACTACTGGGTAAGGACATCTAAACTACAGATGGATTGAGAATGTTTGACAGCCAGAGTCACAGACTATTGAGAATGGAACAGTTAGACAGCCAGAGTCACAGACGTATTGAGAATGGAACAGTTAGACAGCCAGAGTCACAGAGGGATTGAGAATGGAACAGTTTGACAGCCAGAGTCACAGACGTATTGAGAATGGAACAGTTTGACAGCCAGAGTCACAGACTATTGAGAATGGAACAGTTAGACAGCCAGAGTCCCCAGTTAGAATAAGAAAAAGAGAAACTCAAGACTATCTAAGATTTGGGTCAAGGAGGCTACAGATACCTAGAGAATTCATCTGTTTATGTAGGCTAAGTGGATCAAGTACTTGTTTAAGTTCTGATATTTATAGACAGAAAAATTAACACAACATTAACAGGAATAGCTACATTTATCAGCTTATCTATCCGTGATGGGTTGAGGGAGTTAGTGCTGCACTGGTCTGATAGCTAAAACAAACCTTTATACTAATTAGTGAACACTAACGAGTTCAGACCAAGGGAATTTCTAATGCTAATTTCATTTCCCTTCCAAACAAGTTCCAAAGATACAGTAAATGCTGCAGCTAATTCCGTTGTGAGTGAATCTGCATCATTAGATTGCTGTGCAGCACACCTGGCACATCGATACTGCAGCACAAGTGCAGGAGAGGGCAGGAGAAGGGCGTGAAACTCCTCACAAAGCACTTCAAGTCACCTGTGATCTACATCAAATACACACAATTATCTGTAGCTTTGTAGATATTAAAATGGTATCAGACAACAAGCTGTGATATGAACCAGCTGAACAGTTACCAGACGACAAAGGAATATACAAGGGTTGTTTGAGGTTTGATAAACAGTTTATCTCAATGATGTATTGAGCATATAAACCTCTTAATATCTCATTAACTACTACTCCATGCCTAATGAGTGAACATCTTGTGACCTAGGTTTGCTGTATGCTTCAGTGAGATAGCACTATAAAATGGAGAGTTCCTCTATCACAATGACCTCAGCTGTTCATAGGAAATTAAGGATAATCTGACATAAAATTCGTTATTTAGGTAGCCACCAGCTACTACAAGTACTTCAAGGACCACATTACTCTTCATATGCCAATAAACAACATTTTCTATATCTGATATTATTAAGAGATATCAGATCAGTCTAAAAACAAGTATTACTCAAAATGTTATTCAGTTTCTTAAGAGATCCCTCTATTGACAGAATGTATCTGTGATCCTTCTTTAGTGTATAATGAGCAGTAAAATATAAAGTACTTAGTTTCTTATAACATGAGGCTGAACCAAATTTCCTGGTCATACTACGGACATATGAATCCTTGCTGACCATTCCTGGTCGTTGGTCGTACTAGGGACATATGAATCCTTGCTGACCATTCCTGGTCGTTGGTCATACTAAGGACAAATGAATCCTTGCTGACCATTCCTGGTCGTTGGTTGTACTAAGGACATATGAATCCTTGCTGACCATTCCTGGTCGTTGGTCATACTAAGGACATATGAATCCTTGCTGACCATTCCTGGTCATTGGTGATACTAAGGACATATGAATCCTTGCTGACCATTCCTGGTCATTGGTGATACTAAGGACAAATGAATCCTTGCTGACCATTCCTGGTCATTGGTGATACTAAGGACATATGAATCCTTGCTGACCATTCCTGGTCATGCTAAGGACATACTGAATCCTTGCTGATCCATCATTCTGGACCATGTAATCCATCTCCATACAGATATAAAATACGGACTATATAGGAAAAGTTAGCACCCTGTACTATACATAATGTATGGTAGCACTGTACTCTATACTCTATAGTACAATATTTACAGATAACTTGTGTATTATTCATCTCCGTGGACCAACAATTTTCTCCCATCAGAAGATCAGCTCCTGGAGTAATAACCTACCCCTAATCATACTGTAAAATACAGTAACAATTTCTGGTAGGATACATTACACTAATCAATACTTGAAGCCATTTTACTTGTGGATATAAAACTATTAGTGAATTAGAAAAAAAAAAATAATGTTCTGGTACATGATATTCTTATGAAGCCCTTTACAAAACAAAACAAAAATTGGCTCCATTTAAATTGATTGGTCAAGAATTGAAATAGGATTAAAAGGAAATTTAACAGCATGCACACTATACTGCATAAAGCACTTGAATCAGTTAACATTCTGACAAGTGTACAGATATCTGTGTGTTTTTACTCTGAGTGGTGAATCTTTACTGCAATGTAAGTCTATTTACATAAATAATTCACACTCGCTGGAGGTACAATCTATATATGTACTTGAGAAGGGATAATGGTAAAATATCTGGCAATGATTTGCTCGCTATAAGACATAAAATGGAATTTTTTAACATTAAACCAATCCTGTGGATGATATAATAAAAAGACTGGGTTTATATTCCACGTGTGGCACAGTCTCAAATGTGGATAATGCTACAGGAACAAGTCCACAAAACACTTATGATCATACACTAACTTTAAATGTATGGTATAATGAACATTTAAGCTGAAGATCTTCTAATCTTACATTGTTTTTACCTTATTTGTTACATACAGCAATTAGGAGTCGGTATTTGTCATTGATGGACAGCAAGCAAAGGGTCAAGATAAGTTGGCTGCTCTGCTGAACAGCACTGACAATCATAACCACATATTAACCAAAAGGGAGACTACTCATTAAATACTGCATCAGCACAGACTGGTCTGTTTCTCACTTTAACTCTTCATAAGGAGTCATCACAACTTAGTTGGTTGTACTTGTTTATAACACAAAAAACAGTCTATCACAAAACTACAATCTACATGTTACATCTCAATTTGATTACACTGAACTCTTTAATTACAGTAACTTTACCATAATTTCAAAATTGCACCATTCTTTCCAATAAGCATTTAAACAGAAAAAGATATTTAAAGATGTCCCAATATCTATATTATCCTGTGTTCCCAATATCTACATTATCCTGTGTTCCCAATATCTACTTATTCTGTGTTGCCAATATCTACATTATTCTGTGTTGCCAATATCTACATTATCCTGTGTTGCCAATATCTACATTATCCTGTGTTTCCATTCTTTATGGCAACACCATAAAAAAAATCCAGAAATAATGAACAGTTTTAAGATGTTAGTGCAAATACACTGAAGACATATTTCACTTTTACCAGCATGCCTCTGTCTAGCCTGTCAAGAAATCTGTGAAATATTTTTCTTTTAAGTCACTCAAAGAGGACTGCTCTGGTAATGGATTGAAAACTTGGCAGCACCAGTTGGATTTTATCTCAGTAAGATGATATCTTAAAAGAAGTAAAGCACAAGGTTTGAAGCCGGTGCTGATTTTACACATCTGATATATAACACTTCAGTCTGCATCGACAGTTAATGATGTAGACAGTTCATTATACTGTTGTTAGTCAGACTTTGGTAAGATACAATCAAAACAATTCGTCTTAGAGTTTCATCCCAAGACGATTTCAACACTCGCTCTCACACTCACTATCTCAACTCCTACCAGTTGAGGGGAATAGAAGTCACTCTCACACTCACCATCTCACCTCCTACCAGTTGAGGGGGATTGAGGACACTCTCAGACTCACCATCTCACCTCCTACCAGTTGAGGGGGATTGAAGACACTCTCACACTCACCATCTCACCTCCTACAAGTTGAGGGGGATTGAGGACACTCTCAGACTCACCATCTCACCTCCTACCAGTTGAGGGGGATTGAAGTCACTCTCACACTCACCATCTCACCTCCTACCAGTTGAGGGGGATTGAGGTCACTCTCACACTCACCATCTCACCTCCTACCAGTTGAGGGGGATTGAAGTCACTCTCACACTCACCATCTCACCTCCTACCAGTTGAGGGGGATTGAAGTCACTCTCACACTCACCATCTCACCTCCTACCAGTTGAGGGGGATTGAAGTCACTCTCACACTCACCATCTCACCTCCTACCAGTTGAGGGGGATTGAAGTCACTCTCACACTCACCATCTCACCTCCTACCAGTTGAGGGGGATTGAAGTCACTCTCACACTCACCATCTCACCTCCTACCAGTTGAGGGGGATTGAAGTCACTCTCACACTCACCATCTCACCTCCTACCAGTTGAGGGGGATTGAAGTCACTCTCACACTCACCATCTCACCTCCTACCAGTTGAGGGGGATTGAAGTCACTCTCACACTCACCATCTCACCTCCTACCAGTTGAGGGGGATTGAAGTCACTCTCACACTCACCATCTCACCTCCTACCAGTTGAGGGGGATTGAAGTCACTCTCACACTCACCATCTCACCTCCTACCAGTTGAGGGGGATTGAAGTCACTCTCACACTCACCATCTCACCTCCTACCAGTTGAGGGGGATTGAAGTCACTCTCACACTCACCATCTCACCTCCTACCAGTTGAGGGGGATTGAAGTCACTCTCACACTCACCATCTCACCTCCTACCAGTTGAGGGGGATTGAAGTCACTCTCACACTCACCATCTCACCTCCTACCAGTTGAGGGGGATTGAAGTCACTCTCACACTCACCATCTCACCTCCTACCAGTTGAGGGGGATTGAAGTCACTCTCACACTCACCATCTCACCTCCTACCAGTTGAGGGGGATTGAAGTCACTCTCACACTCACCATCTCACCTCCTACCAGTTGAGGGGGATTGAAGTCACTCTCACACTCACCATCTCACCTCCTACCAGTTGAGGGGGATTGAAGTCACTCTCACACTCACCATCTCACCTCCTACCAGTTGAGGGGGATTGAAGTCACTCTCACACTCACCATCTCACCTCCTACCAGTTGAGGGGGATTGAAGTCACTCTCACACTCACCATCTCACCTCCTACCAGTTGAGGGGGATTGAAGTCACTCTCACACTCACCATCTCACCTCCTACCAGTTGAGGGGGATTGAAGTCACTCTCACACTCACCATCTCACCTCCTACCAGTTGAGGGGGATTGAAGTCACTCTCACACTCACCATCTCACCTCCTACCAGTTGAGGGGGATTGAAGTCACTCTCACACTCACCATCTCACCTCCTACCAGTTGAGGGGGATTGAAGTCACTCTCACACTCACCATCTCACCTCCTACCAGTTGAGGGGGATTGAAGTCACTCTCACACTCACCATCTCACCTCCTACCAGTTGAGGGGGATTGAAGTCACTCTCACACTCACCATCTCACCTCCTACCAGTTGAGGGGGATTGAAGTCACTCTCACACTCACCATCTCACCTCCTACCAGTTGAGGGGGATTGAAGTCACTCTCACACTCACCATCTCACTTTCTACCAGTTGAGGGGGATTGAAGTCACTCTCACACTCACCGTCTCACCTCCTACCAGTTGAGGGGGATTGAAGTCACTCTCACACTCACCGTCTCACCTTCTACCAGTTAAGGGGGATTGAAGTCACTCTCACACTCACCGTCTCACCTCCTACCATTTGAGGGAGATTGAAGTCACTCTCACACTCTCCATCTCACCTTCTACCAGTTGAGAGGGATTAAAATCCAGAGATAATGTGTTAGAACACTGTAAAAGCTTGTTCATGAGTATGCCCCCCCCCCCCCCCCACCCAAGTTAAATTTCCTAGTTGTAATGTGACTGGATGGGGTGTGTTGCTTAGTGTCTTCGGCGGCATGCTTCAGTGACTCCTAAAACATGCAACTCACACAACATACACTCAACACACCGCATACATGGGAGGCCATCCTTACATGACCATAGCTGTTAATAGGACAATAATTAACCAAACAAACAAACAAACATGTAAAGTCAATTCATTTCTGAATAAAACATAACAAGTGTTAAGATAGTGTTTTTAGTTGTTCGTGATATTTTGTACACTTTACAGACTGCCCATCAGACTCAGAAATGTTGATTTTCTCAGTAAAATTCTAATACTAGATTATCTCCCCTTAGTTTGTAACTATAATAAGACATGTCACACAGAGACAATTCCTATCAAGCCGAATTTTAGCGAAAATTTTGATATTCTAGAGATTGGTTGCCAGCCTGTACAGTAACTGTAAAAAAAAAAAAAATATCTTGAAAATATTTCATGGTGTGAACTTAAAAGATGGGTTGCTGACTTCAGAACTTCAATTCAGGAAGTTCAAGCACCTGTTGAAAGTATGAGATAAAGAAAGATCTGGTATCTCTTGGACGGATGCCCCTCATTGTTATAGACAAAAGATACCATCCTCACACTCACTAACAAACCCTCCAGTCTTATCTTACATTGATGTGATCAGTCATCACATCAGATTTCATTCTGTTCAAACTGGATTACTACAGATCTTTATCGACCAAAAACAAAGATGGTCAATCGTATATTTTCTATGTCTATCAAAACCGCAATAAACACTCTGCAAATATCTCATATATAATGCAATAATAACAATAACAAGTTTGTAGGAAACAGGAAATTCAGGCTCTACCAAGAAATGGGAAACTTGCCAAATCAGTGTAAATTATAGCCACTTTGTCAGTTACATAGGTTATCTTGTTTCTGTAGTCTAACAAATTATTACAAAAGGCCCAAAGGGCCTGTATTGCTCACCTGTTACCCAATAAGGATGCTATCAATGCAAATATGAGTGCTTTCACATGTTAGTTTCAGAAAAGAAGTCATTTATATGAAAAAAGTCAAATTGACCCTTTTGGCACTGCCCCTCAGAACCGCGGGGCTCATCCCCATTATTTGTACAATTTTGAATCCCTACCCTGTAAGGATGCTACCATTGCATTATGAGTGCTATCAAATGCGGAGTTTCATAGAAAAAGTCGTCGAACCAGGTGAGCTAATAAAAACTAGACACTCCTCCACAAACCAAAGAGTGACAGTACCGGACAGGAAGAGTAACACTTTATTCCACCCAATTAATGGCAGTCACAGAAAATGATGCTTAAAGCCACACTATACGTAACTATTAACAAAAATTCAAGTTAAATTCGACTCCGATATTGTTAGTATTTTTAGATGTAGTTGAAATTAAGATATATAAAGAATATTTATAATGTTTTTTTTAATAACTTTGATACAGCAGTTGTTGAAAGTCGATACATGTAAACATGCCTTCACTTTAAACTAGTCGCCATAGAAGTTACGGTTATTGCCGAACGGAAATCGGAAAGTTCATGACCTGTTTTCGGAAGAGTTCGGACAAACGTTACGTAGTTACGGTAGTCACATGCAGGGTTGGGGTAATTAAAAATGTAATTGTAATTAATTGCAATTAATTACATTTTTTCAAGTAATTGAAAGTAATTTGTAATTAAGAAATATTTCAATTACATGTAATTGTAATTGTAATTCATTACATTCTAAAAATGTGTAATTAACAATTACATTTCAATTACTTTTCAATTACATAATACATATTTACTAATGTCTAATACCAAGATTAATTAATGACATATATTTGGCTATATAGAAATTTAAACAATTAAGTAACACATGTGAGGCAGTGACCATAGTATACACTACACTTGTACCTCTTTTTACCTGTAGTTTACCCCTCAGGCACTATACAGGTGTGAGGTGTGAACACATAGCCTGTGATTACAACTCACAAAGGTCTTGCTTATATAACATCTGTTGATCACTAATTAGCATATCTAATGAAGGCAAAAGTATAGATGATAGCTCATATTAGTCTTCACCGCCCCCTGCCAAGAAAATTAAAACAGAAGTCTTTTTCAGTTTTCTTCCCATTACACCCCCACGAAAGAGACACAACTCAGGTCTTAAATTCAATGCTTTAATGAGAGATGTTGTGACCCATTAAAGTTCTGGAAAGATAATCCTTGCTGATATCCAAATTCGTCTATTTTAGCTAGCAAGCATTTATAGCTATACCAGCCACTTCTGCTCCAGTAGAGAGATTGTTTAGTGCTGCTGCCAAAGTATTCCGATCACACATAATCAGACTGTCTGATGATAATTTTCAAGCTGATGATGATAAAATGCAATTCAAAAACATGAATACCTGGTACCTAAAGTTGACACATTTGCCAATGTTACTGCTAGGTCCAATAAAAATGTACATGTAAAACTAATACACCCTACCAGTACTCAATTGTAACTTGCGGTTTATGTGAAGTGAACATGTGTTCTGTCAGAATTTACTGATATTGACTTATATATCTGTATCAATGCTAAATTGTATGACGTTATCAAAAATAAACATATTAGGAAAATGTAATGTGTAATTGTAATTAATTACTTTTTGAATGTAATTGTAATTGTAATTAATTACATTTACAAAACTGAGTAATTGTAATTGTAATTGTAATTGACTTTAGACCAAGTAATTGTAATTGTAATTAATTACATTGCAATGTAATTGACCCCAACCCTGGTCACATGACGTTCTCGGCAACGACGTTACAATTTCGGCTAACTTCAGCTTGTTTGACTTAGTGGGACCCACCTAGCGATGTTTAATATTTATTTTATTTTTATCAAAATATTCCGAATCATAATCGCTCATCTTAACTTCGATTTAGTCCTTTCTCTGCATGACTTACAACAGGATTTTTTTCAACATTCTTCTAAATCATGAAAAAATAAGAAAGATACGGATATTGGGCCTTTAATGTGTGTAACTTTCCTAATATGAGCAGGTTAAGGTGGAATGAAACAAAACACTGACAATGATGTTCACATATGATAAAATATGACATGATTTGAATTCATCAAGAAATATGGACCAAGCTTCTAAATGAATTACAGTATTTATCATATGTATATGGCATTAATTAAATACTTCTGATTACATAATATACCAGCTACTTTTTCATTGTCAAAAGAAAAAAAAACCTCTTTATTACTTCTTGTTTCAAACAAATTGATACACAACCATATCGTCTCTTGCAGATTTTTAATGAGGCCTTCTGAGAAGTTTTCCATCGTGTCCACACAATCAAAGGGAGGTAATTCCCGGAAAAAACCCCAAAAGTGATGAATTAACCAATTTATCAATTATGTATCAGTAGTAGGTCAATTTTTGAGAAAGATTATAATACATGAAGATGGCAATATATTGAAATTATGCTGAATATGATGTGAGGAGGTGTGTATGGTGTGAGTGAGATAACCATGTATCTGTATATGTAAAATCTTCGAAAATGAAATAAATATATAAAAAAAAAATATGTATCAGTAGGTTGGCAAGCAACTTTAACAAACATACAAATATTTTGGAAGCCCTGTATCATATGTACTGTCAAATCTGTACCAATGACGTTTCTATTAAGCGACCCTCTGTTCTAAAGGACCACTTCAATTCCTTCCCAATGTTTTCTCTATACATTTCAGCTCTATTAAACGCTCCTCTCTCTCTCTATCGTGATCAGTGACCACCCACATAATTTCTTTCCTGTGGTCGCAAAAAATTTCTTTACAGCAACCAGAAAAAGGAATGTTATTTTGATCTTTTCAATATATGATGCCTGTATATAAGCACAAGTTTGAGCTTCATATGCCAATCTGCATGAACAACAACTTCAAAGCAATTACATGTATAACAACAGAATTCCATCCATTTTTACCTCTCGTCCAAACTGATACACAAATTTAGTTATTGCAATAATGTTTAGGAAGTTGATGTAGGTCCTTACTTTTTCATGGGGCTTCAGCAGCTGTTCTTCAAAACAAAAACACTGTAAACAAAATCCAGTAGAATCTAATTAGCCATCAATAGATAACCCAGCTTCACACGAAAAGGATTCAACTGTAAAATATACATATCTAATATATCCCTCTGATCTAGAGAGTTCAGAAGGGGGCCTCCATTGTGTTCACATCTATGCACGGAACAAAATTGAGATTCAAAATCGAAGTGTTAAAATAAAATAAATCAATTAATTAATAATGTTTGTCTTATATCTGTATTGTAGGAATGAACCATACATTTTTAGTCAATAATAATAAAAGATTGACTGTTAAGTAATTTTACTTTCTGTTTAACAAATATAAAGTTTATCAAAGACCATATTACAATCAGAACAATTTAAATACCAAAATCACAACTGAAAATTGACCCTCGGAACAATTTGAATACCAAAATCACAGCTGTAAATTGGCCGTCTGAACAATCTAAATACTAAAATCACAGCTAAAATTGACCCTCTGACGTATCCACATAAATAAACGAACAAATTACTTACTGTACATATACAGTGGAACCTCCCGAAACCGATCATGGTCGGTGCATATAATTTCGGCCGGTTTAGAGAGGGTTTAGTTTGGAGAAATGAACCGCATACCGATCATTACGATCCGGATTTAATCGATCGGAAGTCGTTTTTTACACTAGTGTACCGCATGTATGCCTAGTGTTTGTTAAAACCGACCGATATTGATTGTTAATGTGAATGTTATCACAAAAGAGAGAATCATACATTTAAAAGGAATGGATTACAACAATCTTGACTTTGTTACCGCTTATAAACGTAGTTTAGTTAGTTAGTTGCATGAATGTTCCTTGGGATGTCTGCACTAACCTACATACGGCCGATCGCTTCCGGTTACGTCAAGAATCAAATTATATGGTCTAATTACACGATGATCAGTTGATGCCGGTCATTATATGACATAGTCATTTTCTAAAACAATACATGGCTTCGGCTTCTTCATACAGATAATTTATGTTATCCAACAACTACATATGTAAATAAAAAACCTGTGTGATTTGAATACAAAACTTTCTCTTTATTGCAAGCTCTGCTTGTTTTCCTACAGTAAACAAACCACGTGCACGTGGTAGACCTTGGTTAAATATCTAAACAATAGACATGATTAAATAATTACACCACCATCTCGGGTATAATTACCGTGTACCTATAGCCTTCACATCTGTATACATGCCCCAGGACATGGCATGCGACAACTATGGTACAGGTACGTGTGTATTTCACGGTCGGTTGATCAGACCTCAATGCAATCTATCGGTGTCGCTCAGGTAAGGCTGGTTTTCAGAAGTGTATTTTAGTTAAATTTGACTATTCCGATCATAAAATCGGTCCGGTATTCGGAATTGGGAGGGATCGGTTTTGGGAAGTTTTATATACTATTAATAAAGAGGAATTCATTCCGTACATGACATCCATGTTCGGTTTCTAGAGGTGATCGGTTTTGAGAAGGTTCGGTTTTGGGAAGTTACACTGTAATTAGTATAATCTGTATTCTGAGTACAAAGGGAGATAACTGTGTACCTGAATTTTGTTGAAGTAGAGACCAGCCTCTATAGGATTGACTGTGTATGTTGACACTCCAACAATGGGTTCATCTGTGGGGTTCTCAGCTGTGTAAAAGGCTAGGGCAGTCTCTCCTACAGCAACCTATTGATGGTAATCAAATACATGTTAATGATTCATATAGCTTCAAAAACTACTTTTATTTTGTCAATTTGTTTACCCCATGGCCCAAAACAGATTTCGAGGAAATAGTTACATAAATATTTTGATACAGAAATAATTTCACTTTTGAAATCAGTTTCTTTCTGGATAGATTTGATATAATTGTAGTAATTGCTTTGTTTTACATCAGGATGTAAATGATGGCAAGATAAAGGACAGACTAACAAGAGATCCCTGAGGGCGCCCACCAAAGAATGATCTATGTCTGACAATGGAAAGAGGGATCTTTTCCCTGCTTTTCAAACTTTTTCAAACACACTACATACAAAATTTGAGACAGATCGCAATAGTACTTTCTAAGAAATAGTGGTAACAAACTTCAACAATGAAATCCAAGATGGCGGCCATTAAGCCATCTTGTTGACCGATCAGTCCCGAAAGGCATTATGGATCCTAGGGGAACCTGTATATGAAATTTGAGAGAGATCCCTTCAACACATTTTGAGAAATAGCGATAACAAACTTTAACGATCAAAATCCAAGATGGCTGCCAGGTGGCCATTTTGTTGACCGACTGGTCCCAAGACACAATATGCACAACTGGGGCCCTAGAGGGACCTACATATGAAATTTGAGAAAGATCCCTTAAGTACTTTCCGAGAAATAGCGGTAACAAACTTTCACTGCCAAAATCCAAGATGGCCGCCTGTCGGCCATCTTGTTGACCGATTACTCCCAAAATGCAACATGCACAACTAGGGCCCTAGGGAAACCTACATATGAAATTTGAGAAAAATCCCTTCAGTACTTTCTGGGAAATTGCGGTAACAATCTTTAAATATCAAAATCCAAGATGGCTGCCTGTCGGCCATCTTGTTGACTGATCGGTCCCAAAATGCAATATGCACAACTAGGGTCCTAGGGGAACCTACATATTAAATTTGAGAGAGATCCCTTCAGTACTTTCTGGGAAATAGCGGTAACAATCTTTAACTATCAAAATCAAAGATGGCCGTCTGTCGGCCATCTTGTTGACCGATTGGTCCCAAAATGCAATATGCACAACTAGGGTCCTAGAGGGACCTACATATGAAATTTGAGAAAGATTCCTTCAGTACTTTCCGCGGAATAGCGGTAAGAATCTTTAAATATCAAAATCCAAGATGGCCGCCTGTTGGCCATCTTGTTAAACGATCGGTCCCAAAATGCTATATGCACAACTAGGGTCCTAGGGGAACCTACATATGAAATTTGAGAAAGATCCCTTCAGTACTTTATGGGAAATAGTGGTAACAAACTTTAACTATTTAATTCCAAGATGGCCGCCTGGCAGCCATCTTGTTGACCGATCAGTCCCAAAATGCAATATGCACAACAAGGGCCCTAGGGGGACCTACATATGAAATTTGAAAAAGATCCCTTAAGCACTTTCTGAAAAAAAGCGGTAACAAGAATTGTTAACGGACCGAAGGACAGATGGACAAAAGGACAGACGGACGGAAGGACGGACAGACCACGGACGAAAGGCGATTTGAATAATGGTGGGCTAAAAACAAGAGAAGAAACACTTTAAAACCACAAATGGCAGTATAAAGTGAAGTATATGTTCCTTTTGTCCCATTAACTGTTACATAGAGTATGTATGATTATGTCATATTTACACAATAAAAACTTGTTTATGATCATTTCTAAACAACGTTTTTACCAGTACTTTTGTAATCCTACATTTTTACCAGTACTTTTGTAATCCTATGTTTTTACCAGTCCTTTTGTAATCCTATGTTTTTACCAGTCCTTTTGTAATCCTACGTTTTTACCAGTCCTTTTGTAATCCTATGTTTTTACCAGTACTTTTGTAATCCTACATTTTTAGCCCACCATCATCAGATGGTGGGCTATTCAAATCGCTTTTTGTCCGTGGTCAGTCGTCCGTCCGTCCTTCCGTCCGTCCGTCCGTTAACAATTCTTGTTATCGCTATTTCTCAGAAAGTACTGAAGGGATTTGTCTCAAAATTCATATGAAGGTTCCCCTAGGGCCCTAGTTGTGCATATTGCATTTTGGGACCGATCAGTCAACAAGATGGCTGCCAGGCAGCCATCTTGGATTTTGATAGTTAAAGTTTGTTATCGCTATTTTTCAGAAAGTACTGAAGGGATCTATCTCAAATTTCATATGTAGGTTCCCCTAGGGACCTTGTTTTGCATATTGCATTTTGGGACCGATCGGT